>JYDV01000095.1:0-89484 GCA_001447645.1 Trichinella pseudospiralis | reverse complement strand
TTCATTTTGTCAAAAGCGATATTTCACCTTTCATTTTCTTGCAGCATTCATTTATCACTAAAAGATGATTGCGATGTGCAGATTTTGAAGTTTACTTGTATTCGCTCTTGTAGAAGAACATAACACAGCATAATTGTGTAGCTTGAATCAATCATTTACATCTCAGTTCTTGTAATTACATTAATTATGATCGTATGTTAATAACTGCAATACCCGTGAATCAGCTAAGGCTGAGCATAATTTTCAGGCTAACGTTTCCTGAAAAATTTTATTAGTGCTATTCAACCTATTTAAGTTATATTTTATTATATTGTTAAACTGGGTTTCGAAAAACTATTCATTATACTTTGAACATTGATCATAAGGAAAACAATACAATGTACTGCATAACATCACGGTTTCACGCAGTAAAATTCTGTTAAACGTAAAAGTTTTTCCAAACCATTTAAAAAATTTTTAGTGCTTTAGCTTAACATATTTTCATACACTTTCAGTGTAAAAAACCTGCGTAATAATGAAATTTCACATAATATGAAATGTGTAAATAAAAACGTAATGATATTCGTCATTTCATAAAATTGTTCATTATATCTAGATTACTATGGAAAATTGAGTTGTTCTACTATTATTAAGAAGACAAGTAGTTTTCAATTTGCATAATTTACTTATTATTAAACACCATTTTAGAGCATTTCCATTATATTCAATTATTTAATGCTGTGCTACGGCTACACGGACCTGTTCAACTATAATTCTGCTTTTCAATACCATCTTTGAATAAGTTCTATTTGATATTGTGTTTCAGGTATTCTTCTATGCATGCTACTTGCTTGACTTTTAATTAATGTGAAAGAACACTAATAAGCATGAGTATTATTATAATTAATGTTAACATTCGGATAATCAAATTAGATGCTGAACACAAACAAGTACGTATATGGTTTTCATTTTGAGATGACTAGAATAACATTATACTGATTAAAATAACATATATAAAATAAATCACTTATTCCTTAATACTAATAATATCCTTATTACTTCTTGAAGAAATAGTTCGTTTAACATCATATACAAGGATTAAACAACGAAAAATCAAGTGTTCACATATGCAGACAGGTGCCATGATTAATTTGTAAAACTGGCCTCCCGGATGAGGGTTAAAAATATTATTAGTAGTACGTTACTTCTGATTTTTATATGCGCTTCAAATAAACAAAGAATGACTTTGCGTTCTCTATTCTGAAATGACTTTACTAATATATTTCACTTTCAAAATTCACATAATATGAAATTGAATACCTCATATCCGTTAGATCAAAATGAAGCAGTATCAACCGTCAATGAAAGTCATATTAATTTATTTCTAGTTTCATGTTAAAAGGCAAGTTTTCAGAAATTCAAATTATGCATCACACTAATGTAGATACCACTGGAATTATTCGCAGAAATCTTCAAACTAACTATTTACTATTTCTTACACACACACAAACTGCACATGAAGAGAAAGTAAGCAATACAATAATGATTATAATGTAATCAACCTCTTGCATTATGTTGTTTGCATTTACTTTGGCTGTGCATTTTTATTATCAATTAATTCATTTTTTAATATTTCAGAAATTTACTTTATAAACACTGAACATCAGTGATCAAATATTTTAAAACTTTTATTTATTTATTTATTCATTTTCCTTTATTTTGGTTGCTTATGTTTTACATGATCACCATTTTTATTAACATTTTACCAAATTTCAAAATAAGTCACGTGAGTTCTTGGAATTTTGTTTTTAAATATTTTTTCTTCCTTTTTAAAAGTAATTTTTACATAATATATAAATTTTTCTTATCATAAATTATGATTACTGCTACTTTTTGTAATATTTTGTCTTCCATTTCATTTCATTCCATTCTGAAATCAGAAATTGGGATCAAAATTCAATAATAATTATAATTATAATTAAAATACTGATAATTGAAAACAGCAATGCTGTTTCATCAAACGTACGTATTCAAGTATTTGCATGTTTGCTTCCCTTCTCTTTTCACACTTTGAAGAATATTTTTGTTATAATTAAAAAGGTTTTTTCCATACAGTGACTATGTTGATTGATGCATAATTTGAAATAAATATGAACTCACTCCCATTCAACTTTTCACTCTTTCACACACTTTCCACAAGTACAAGTTTGCTTTATTTTCATTCTAAACTTTTCCCCATATTATTATTTGATTTCTTATTCATTATTTTGTTCTTCGTCTCTCTGCCAATTATTATTACTATATTTACGTTTTTACTTTCAGTAATTTAAATAATATTTCAAGAATAACATTATTATTATTATTATTATTATTATTCTTTTCATAATTTTGCTGATAAACAATGTGCATCGATTTATTTGTATTAGAAGAATAAATAAAGCTGAACCAATCAATATTCATTGTAAGCGATAAGAATAAAAAGGGAAATGCGTGTGATTTGCCTTAAAAACTGATTTTGGCAGCAACAACAAAGCATATTTAAAAATAAAATTAACTTATTGATGCCAGCAAACAATGCTAATAAATTTGTAGTGTTCTGATATCTTTTCGCAATACCTGACACTGTTTTTCCAAAGCAACCCCAAAAGGATGCATATATATTATATTGCTGGACAATCTGGAAGCGCATCATTTCAAACTGTGCGTTTTCTTTGGTTTCATTGTGTGTTCAGAGTTGTTCAAATCATACTAATGCAAATCATTACAGTAAGCGCAGAAGCATTTGCTTACTTACATATTCTGATTTTCGTGATTTCAGGATTGAGTTAAGGCCCAAATAAACTAGAATGTTAAAAGCATCAACAACAACTTCATAAACCCTCTGTGCTGTTCACGTAATCCATTGTCATGAAAAAAGCTTTTACTTACGGCGTTCAAGATCTTGCTCACTTACAGATCAAAGTCTTTTTTAATAACAACGAACAGCACAATTAACAGATAACACCAACACTCGTATATATATCCGCTGACTGCTGTAACTATCAGATGCTCAGGTATAATTCTTATTTTAATTATGTGCACATGCTATACGGCAGTAGCGCTGTGGCTCTAAATCTGCTTTAGTACGCTCATGTAATCCATTGCTGCCAGATCAAATTTAGTACATATCCAGTGGTGTAATAAACAGACTCTGTATCCACTGATATCAGTGATGCCGTTTTGAAATGCTGGCCCACATTTTATTAAAATAGAAAAAAACACGAAGGAGAGTCACTAAACAATCAATAATATTTTAAAAGCGATGATGCATTTCATTGCTATCGTTAATAAACGCAGTAGACAGAAATTGTTGAGATTGCGGCGATAAAACCGGTGGTTAGAGGGTGATAAAATTAATAAGAGGTTGTTTGCAAAAGAGAAAGAGACAGAGCCGTAAGGAGGGAAAGAAAAAAACTTGAAGAGAGAGACAAAGACGGATAGGAAAAAGAACTAAGAAGCGAAGAAAGAACGGAGGAGGATTTGGAGGAGTAGACGAAGAGAAGAAGAGAATTTTTTCATAAAAATCATACAGGAAAGTTTGAAAAGTAATACGCGTCTTACTGACAGCTGATGCAACATGGGAGAATAAAATTAGCATAGGATAAAGAGGAATAAAATCACGTCGTAGTAAAAGCCAGAAGAAGAGCAGAACTTCCATAGATTGACTACTAATAGAAATCGTCATAGTGACAGACTAAAGGTCAGCAAAATACCCATTTGGCAGCAGCAGACAGTACGCGTAATAATAATAAGTTGATGAATTTTTCAATTTTTACTAGCTTATGGCATTCAATTTTATTTTCAAATAAACAGGTCAAATATCACTAAGTCAGAGTTCTTTTGTTATGCAAGACAGAGAAATGCTGTCTTCCAACAGAAATTATTAAATTCTATAATTACTTTAAATTGCTTTTTAAGATTTTACATCATCATAGCATTATAGAATAATGTCAAGATCATTTCTGAATTTTGAAATACTTCTCATTTCACGAATTTAACATTGCATCTGAATTTGTTTTTCAAATCATTTGAAATAATTATTGTACATACTATGTTGTAATTCATCATCAAATGGCATATCCAACGCTCTTAAAAAGTCGCACAGGGTCTGACTTTTATGCAAATAGGGGCAATTTGAAAATTGCCTTCATCTTAAGATGAATTAAATTAACTGTCTTGACTAATAGCAGAGATGAACGGCATTTGCTCAATCTATTTCTGCATTAATTATAGAGCAAGGTATATTTTTAGATATTGAAGAATGTTAACTTTTCAAACTTAGTCTTGTATAGTTTAAATAAAAATTTGAGTGTAATTTAAATTTTTCTGCCTTTGAGGTGTATGACGGCCTTATGCATGACCTAAACAGTGTTTGTTAAACACTATGAACGACACATTTTATACTTATTTAACTGCAGAAATGAATGTTATGCAAATCTTCTTGTGACTACTACTTACCACTATTACGTTGCTACTGAAGTTCATTTGAAATAATTGTAGGCGAACGATGTGCGGCGAATGAACAATGGCGGTTTCAATGCGATGGTGGACAAAGAATATTAATAAAAACGGCTTTGTTTTTTCATTATAACATTAATTCATTAAATAAATTCTTTTATATTTAGAAACACAAAGATAGAAAATAGAAAACGACATCTGGATGACGACGGTAAGTTTGGTAAGTATATATTGTTGAGGAAGGTTAATTAGTTAGAACTTCACTGAGGAGATCTTGAGTCTATAATTTATATAAACTTGAGCTGTAAGTTATCGAGGATATAATTCAGATTTGTTAATTAGATTAGTTTATGGTAGGTAGATTATAGATAACTTGCACTAATATTATTTGAGTGGCTTTCCGCATTTGAACGTTTTCATGTCCCATGCCTTGTCGAGATGAGCTTAGGGTTCATTTGCGGAAAGAGAAATGGTTGAATAATTTGTCGATCATTTCTAAGACCAATATTATTGAGTTTAGTGAGTTTTTGTGGCACTGCTATAGTTTGAGTATTAGGAATAAGTAAATGTTTGAGAATAGCAGTGCAAGGTTAGGAGGAATGTGAGATAGGGTGACGTGCAGCAGTTCCACGGGTTACACTGCACGTGCGATCCTAACCATCTCAAATGATGAAAGCCCATATTTTCAAAGCTCACCTCTTCCTCACCCGGTTGCGGTACCAGAGGCCTGCCGCCTTGCTAGATCCCCGCCATGGGATCAGAAGCAAGGTCAAGCCCAGCTCGACTGCCCCTGCGCCGCCCTCCGACCCCCTGCCCTTTAACGGGGACTTCCCACGGCTGAGCCTCCTAGCAGTAGCCCCTGTGCTTGCTGGATCGATTTTCAAGAGATGACCCATGTCCATTTGGTGATTGAATGGACAAAGATGTGAAATCTGTAGCATTGTGTTTGGCTATGAGAATTCGCAATTGACGTAGTGATGAAACGGTGTTGTTTCTGCTCCAATCCAGAGGAGATCGTTACTCCAAAAGAGAAACGGTAAGCTTTGTGATGTGATTGTCAATTTATTATCTGGCTCTGTATTTCTGCCAATTGTTGACATTCGAGTTGCCGTCACACCTTTAACTAGTTCACTTGGCGTTGCACCTTTCTTCAGTTTAGGCATAATACATCTGAAATTAATCCTTGTTTTGATATCTTCTAGAAGCGTGCTAAATAGTTTAATTTTGTTAAACTTTTATACATTAATTTATTCATTTAAAAGCTTAAATGATAAATGAAATACAGTTTTTATTCACCTAATGTATACGCAAGTTAAATGAACATTAAATTTGAGAGGTTCATCCACTTTTCATTTACATTTAATATAATCAGAAACTGTAATTAATATTTCTTAAGTTTTAACTGATAATGATTTTTTAATGGTAAAGCATTTTTTCTTAAAACAATGTAATGTAAAAGCAGCTCTCCACTTTAAAACCACGTAATGTAAACAGTTAAAAGGAATGTAATATAGTAAACATTGAATTATCTCGAGCATATGATCAATAAGCTATAACCTGAAATAAAATTCTTTACTGACAAAAATGTCAATTCTGATCTCTTTAATTAGGTAAAAATAATCGATTATAAAAATAATAGGTAATAATAAATAAACGGTAATCGTGCAAACTTGCAACAAATGAAATTAGCAATTAGCTTAGACAAGGTGCAACAAGTTTAATCTCTTCTTAAATAGGAAGTAATTTTCTATAAATAGACATGTTGTTAATCCGTAACATGTAGAAAAGCAGTCTATTAATCATGAGATTAATTTTAATATGTTAATTAGAAAGTTTAAAATGCAACGTAAATGCAACACTGAGTATTTTAATTCTTAATTAGGCTAAATAACGTCACTCGTAACGACATATTTCAGCAGTGAGATTTGAACAAATAATTAGAAAATGTTAAATTCAATGTAAATACAAAATTGAGCTGTAAAACTTTTAAATTGTACATTTAATTAGGCAATTATTACGTAACATGAAACAGCAAATTTCGAATTATCATTATATGAAAATATGAATAGAGCTTATACCTTAAATTAATAATCATGAGTTGTAAATCCTAAGGTAAGTATGCAAACATGAGTTGGTTCTGCAGGACAGTACTGTAATATTGAGTATCAGGTGTGACAGCGACTTATGTGTTAACAGGAGGCAGAGAGCACAGAGTCAGTAATAATTTGCATTCACGGAACAAAGCTGCCCTCTGGTGAGGAGACTACGTCTTCGGCGGATCGGAGTGACCGATCCGTCGAGGGTGGATCAGGTGTGTTGATCCACCCAGGGTCATCTCAACGAAAATCGTGAAGGACAGCACAGGGGTTTGGAGGCGAGGAGGCCGTGGGAAGTCCCCGGGGCAGGGGTGGCGGGGGGGACAAGGGGGCAGGAGAGCTGGGGGGGCAAGTCTCCACCGCAACCAAAAACTTTTTTTTTAAAAAAAAAACACGAAAAACAGTAACCTCCTTCCCCGTCAAATCGACGAAAACGCGAAATCTCCCCCACCCTCGCGATTTTTTTCATGGAAAGCGCAAATCTCCTCTCCCCTGAAGACAAGGAAAAATGCAAAATCTCCCCCACTCTGTTGGACAGGCAAAACGCACAATCTCCCCTCCCCTGGGAGCAAGGGAAAACACTAAACTCCCCGCACATCAGAGGTAGGTGAAACAACAAAGTCTCACCCACCTCTTCAGCGCGGAAAGCTTAGGCTTTCCCCGCTCCAGGGTCGGGGAGCGTGCGCTCCACCTGCCCAAAGAGCAAGGAAGACTGCACTCTCCCTCACTCTGTTGGGCAAGCAAAACGCACAATCTCCCCTCCCCTGGGAGCAAGGGAAAAACACTAAACTCCCCGCACATCCGAAGTAGGTGAAACAACAAAGTCTCACCCACCTCTTCAGCACGGAAAGCTTAGGCTTTCCCCGCTCCAGGGTCGGGGAGCGTGCGCTCTACCTGCCCAAAGAGCAAGGAAGATTGCACTCTCCCCACTCTGTTGGGCAAGCAAAACGCACAATCTCCCCTCCCCTGGGAGCAAGGGAAAAACACTAAACTCCCCGCACATCTGAGGCAGGTGAAACAACAAAGTCTCACCCACCTCTTCAGCGCGGAAAGCCTAGGCTTTCCCCGCTCCAGGGTCGGGAAGCGTGCGCTTTACCTGCCCAAAGAGCAAGGAAGAGTTTGCATTCTTCCTTGTCTAAGGGAAGGGAGCTTCACGCTCCTGGGAGGGGCCCATTTTTGGTCTCTCCATCCTCCACCTGCTTTAAATATTTCAAGTCCCACTCCGGGCATGTTTGCCATTTCGCAGAGCTCATTTATGCCAGACTTTATCTCATTGTTTGTATTACATTGCACATTTATTTTTTNTGTCAAGCAAACAAATGACCAATTACTGATGATAAGGCACCGTTATTGCTATCGCTATTTGCATAATGGAGCGCTAGAAATCAGTTTTAGGGGATGAGAACTTTCTGAAAATCTTCTTTTGATTGGTCATTTGATTTTCGGTTATTAAATCTGTGTATTATTAGATTTCATTTTACCATGTACGTCTAAATAAAAATTTCATTTTTAACTGGAGTATGCATTTGTATCCTTTATTTGTAGCATCTTGTTTCCCAATATGTGCTTTATTAATTTGATTACGTGACATGCAAGAACAACTAAATTATCTATAGTGCCTGCTTCAAGCAGCCTACCAAGTTAATTAACTTGCGGTATAAATAACCAAGATTGTTTTCTTCCTGTTCCTCATCTTGATTTCCTGTCATTGTTCATCTGTCATTTTTCCTTTTTATTCTTCTGAAAAACAACTATCCAGTGCAATGATGACGCACAGGATCCACAGCAGATCAAAGCGAGAGCACTTTCCTTGCACTTCACAGTCCGAGGCTGCATTCCCTATTGTCTATGGATAGCATCTGAAGTAAATTACTACAGCAAAGAAAACTTTCAAAGTGACACTTTAGCACCGGCATCTTTAAAATTACACTCATAGTGTAGAATTATTCATAGTTGATATCTTTGAATTCAAATTTGATTATTGTAAAATCACAATAAATATTTAATTGAATACACTACGCTATTTTTCAAATATTATTCATGTATTTTACATAGAACATTTAATACTTTTCCTGGTCAATATTTTACAATATCAGTCGATAAATCACAGACCTGTCTGTACAAGCATCCTCAAAAAGTATAAAGACTCAACACCACAAAAATACGTACGTTTATCTGTGTAAACATTATTTACAATTTCCAAAAATTTCAAATTTTAATGGTTATTAGGTATAGACTATTATAAAAATAACGTTTATTATGAATATAATTCTGCATGCCAATACCTTCATGTGTTAATAATATCATTACTAAAGATGCGTAGTTGATTGAAAAACAAATGAAAATCCACATAACAAAAATCCAAACACTTTCTATTGCAAAAGTTTAATAAATTTCAAAAGCAGTCAAAAGAAACATCAACCTACATGATTTATAAAATGTCTGTCAGAAGCATTGCCATGCAATTTTCAAGCATTAGGAGAATAGCATGGAGCAACGCTAATCAAAAATAAATGAATTTTCATTAGATATTTCATATTAATAGTCAGAGGCAACGTGCAAAATAAACATTGAAAGCACATTCTAGTTGCACCTTTATTGATGTTGAAAAGAAAACAAAATATCAACAACACAATGCACAATAAAATTTTACAAATTACAACCTCTCAGAAAACTTTAATACGACTCTTTGTTCATATTGAAAACGATCCATCAGCATGGCCCCTCAGTGCGGAGCNCGAAAATCGTGAAGGACAGCACAGGGGTTTGGAGGCGAGGAGGCCGTGGGAAGTCCCCGGGGCAGGGGTGGCGGGGGGGACAAGGGGGCAGGAGAGCTGGGGGGGCAAGTCTCCACCGCAACCAAAAACTTTTTTTTAAAAAAAAAACATGAAAAACAGTAACCTCCTTTCCCCTCAAATCGACGAAAACGCGAAATCTCCCCCACCCTCGCGATTTTTTTCATGGAAAGCGCGAATCTCCTCTCCCCTGAAGACAAGGAAAAATGCAAAATCTCCCCCACTCTGTTGGGCAGGCAAAACGCACAATCTCCCCTCCCCTGGGAGCAAGGGAAAGCACTAAACTCCCCACACATCTGAGGCAGGTGAAACAACGAAGTCTCACCCACCTCTTCAGCGCGGAAAGCCTAGGCTTTTCCCGCTCCAGGGTCGGAAAGCGTGCGCTCTACCTGCCCAAAGAGCAAGGAAGATTGCACTCCCCCACTCTGTTGGGCAAGCAAAACGCACAATCTCCTCTCCTGGGAGCAAGGGAAAGACTAAACTCTCCACACATCTAAGGCAGGCAGGACAACTAAGTCTCATCCACCTCTTCAGCGCAGAAAGCCTAGGCTTTCCCCACTCCAGGTTCAGGGAGTGTGCGCTCTACCTGCCCAAAGAGCAAGGAAGAGTTTGCATTCTTCCTCGTCTAAGGGAAGGGAGCTTCACGCTCCAGGGTGGGGCCCATTTTTGGTCTCTCCATTCTCCTCCTGCTTTAAATATTTCAAGTCCCACTCCAGGCATGTTTGCCATTTCGCAGAACTCATTTATGCCAGACTTTATCTCATTGTTTGTATTACATTGCACATTTATTTTTTTCAAAAAACTTTTTATTAATAAAGAATTGTTGTTGTTGCATTGTTCTTGGTTTATATTAAAAGAATATATTTTTTCTTACTTTTACATATATTTTAATTATTTACTTGCTTTACGAGTATTACTTTATTTTTCCCATTTTTAACTGTTCTTCGTTTGTTCCTATAAACTATTTAATATTGCTGGCTGGCAACTAGTAATGGCAAACATGATTCCCCTATTAACTAATCCTACATGATCATCATCGCTAAGAAATGACGCAGTATTGGTCTTTTGTTACGTCTGTGAACATGGTAACAAATTTTATTCATTGTGTCTTTGTAATGAAGAACCTTTAACACTCGACTTCATCAAATCGTATCTTCTCCAACGTATCTTCACTTACCTCAGTTTGACCAACGAATGCAACTGACGAACAAACGATTCAATCCACCCAATCCATCCGCTCTGTGCTGGAGGCTTAATGCACTTTCTTTCTTTCTTCTCCATGTGTATTACGGTTTATTACGGGTTTACGTATTTTTGTATGCAATGCTTCATGTGTCACAGTATTTTCAAAAATAAAGTCAAAATAAAAGAATCAAAAGAAATAATTGGAGAACTTGAAAGAACAAGAAAATGTATAAAATCAAAGAGGCGAAAATAAAATTTTGAATGAATGAAAATGGAATTTACAATTTGGAATTTAAAAAAAATTTTCAAAAATAAAATGAAATAAAATAAAAAGAATTTGCTTTGGAAAATGCTCATATTAATACTAAATGCAAAACGTATAATATATGAAAAAGACAAAAATTACAAAATAAAGGAAAGCCAAATATTATTTCGACACAAGAATACAATTGCATACATTAATTTTGCTGCGTGAAAGACCAAGTACTGCATTATTTCAAAACTCAGCCATGTAGGTTTGTCGTTATCTTATTTAAACTATGGGATAACTTCACCCTTTTGAAGTATCCCTATCCCAAACTTACAGAATTGGGACCCTTGGGAAACCACATATACCGTATGTCTTCATTCCACAGTTCTGCTTCGTGTCGTCCTCGATCTGCTTCGTGTCGTCCGCGTTTTCACTTCATCTTTTCTTCATTGTCTCTATCTGTAAAAAGGTTAAATGTTTGATCACAAATTTTCTGACTTTATCACATAGTAAAATTGTAAAATTTAGCATAAAATTTTGTAATAGAAGTAACTGTTTTTTTCAATTAAAGATAACGTGAAGAAAGTGATTATATGAAGATTTTCCTAAAGAAAGTAACGCAACAAAAAATGCAATACTTTCAATTGAAAATGGACTTCCGTAAATGTTGAACGCCTTAAGTGAACTCAGAGAACGGTTCACGAGCTACCGCTTGCCACATAGATTAAGCAAACAAGTGCACCGTTAGTAATAATAAAGCAATTTTCAAACGACCCTTATTTGCATAATGTTGCTCTAGAAACCGACTTTTGTGTAAATTATTCTACCGTAATGCCATGAAATTAAAATTTCGGAATTAAAATTTCATGAGCAGCGAACCGCTACTCTAGCAAATGCCATGCATTAGAATGGAATAATTTCAAGTAATTTAAAATAAAAATTTAGATG
Source organism: Trichinella pseudospiralis (assembly GCA_001447645.1). Lineage (NCBI taxonomy): Eukaryota > Metazoa > Nematoda > Enoplea > Trichinellida > Trichinellidae > Trichinella > Trichinella pseudospiralis. Next base: position 77,734 of record JYDV01000095.1, on the reverse strand, counting down.
CATGAAATTGAAAGTAGTTTTCTGGGGATGCAAGTTCTTTTTTTAAAACTGAATTCTTACCTAATATCATTATATAAAATATCTTACATCGTACTATTAGAGACTCGAGCACTTAATTAAAGTCAGATATTCGAAGCACCCAAGCCCAGTCTTCAGAATCAGTAGACACAAAAAGGAGTACATGCCTCTTATTTTCTTTTGATCTGTTTCGTGGCGTCCATGGAATTTTGAATGAATGAATCATCTGAATTTTTATTTTTTCTTTGCTTCATTATCTATATCTACAAAAACAACGTTAAATCAAAAATGTTCTCATTACATTGCTTAGACAAGTTTCACCAAATCAAAAAATGAATTTTAAAATATAATAATTAACTGCTTGTTAATTAAAATGCAACATTTACAAAATAAGTATACAACAATTTCAAAGATAATTAAAACATACTTGCGAAAACAAATTAGTTTCCATGAATTATAAATGGCAACCATTTAGCGCCATATTAAATTCAGAGAACATTTTACGACTCTTCCATTTGCCACGTATGTCAAGCAAACAAATGACCAATTACTGATGATAAGGCACCGTTATTGCTATTGCTATTTGTCAAGCAAACAAATGACCAATTACTGATGATAAGGCACCGTTATTGCTATCGCTATTTGCATAATGGAGCGCTAGAAATCAGTTTTAGGGGATGAGAACTTTCTGAAAATCTTCTTTTGATTGGTCATTTCATTTTTATGTATGTACGCCGTATTTGTGAAATAAATGGTCTCTAAAGTTGTCAAAATGCTTATCTTTATACAGAGGAAAGCAGCAACGCTGAAACGGAAACAAGATGCTTGGATTTTAGTAAGGGAAACATTTTGGACATTTAAAAGAAGTATTCGTTGAAATCTTGCAATCTTGTGCAATATTTGTTTGATGTGGTCTACTTCTTTTTTCTTCATTTTCTGTCCTTTTCGATTAACATTAGACAATGCATATCTATGCAGTAAAACGTGCAGCACAAATTTCTCTTCATATTTAATGTGAATTTTTAATAAAAATTGTAATGCATTATTTATACAGTTTTTACTGGCAACATGAATATGCTCGCTTAGTGTGCATAGCTACATCAGTTTGGAGAATGAATAACAGTGGACCAAAAAACTGAGTTTTACACTGCTTGTCAGAACGGCTTCGTGTATGATGATAAAAGTAACATTATGAATAATGAATGCACTTTAAAATATCGAAATCCAAAAGCGGAAGCGTTGTCTACATTACAGAAATCTTAATCACAACAGCTGATGCAACTCATGCATCAATTTTCAATATTGTCTAACGGTGTACAGTTTGATATACAATCATTTATGCAAGACCTGTAGAAGTAGTATTTCTTTTTATCTTCATTTTCTGAGAAAAGTCTCCACACCTATTATTAAAAGGAATAATTTAAATACAGCTGGTATATACACACGCACCAACACACCACATTGTACTAACTGTAGCAGTAACTGTGAACTTACTTACACCGCTACAAATATATAAACATAAATGTAAATATACAATGCCACGCTGATGCTTCCAAGGAAATTTGATGATGAAAACATCAGGCGTTGCATAACATCAAAGCCTGATGCTATTTTCACCAAACAACCATTGTTTCGTCAAGAACAAATTTTCAGTTTCTTTTAATATTGGACAAAATTTAAATTTATATCGTTATAGTTTTCGCTTGTAGAGAATTATCACATTTCAATTCCCATCAAACCAATGATCATATATCGTTAACAAATGTCATAAAAATACTTTTGCTATACATCTGAGGCAGACAAGACAACGCAAGTCTTATGCTTCTCCAATACGAGTAGTTTCAGCTGCCGCCAGAAGGATGCACACTATCGTCCAAAGAGCATAAAAAACACGCTGCAGGGCAAAATTGCTTTTTATCTTTTCATCACCCACCTGCTTTAATTATAGGTTCTTCACCGTGCATGTTTGCCATTATTCAAATTCATTTATGTAAAAACTCATCTCTTTCATTTTTATTGTAATGCATCACAAAAAAGTTTTAATTAATAAAGAATTGCTTTTTTTGCAATGTTCTTGATTTACATTAAAAATGTGTTTCTTCTTCTATAAGCATAGATTTACTTACATGTGTTACATGGATTATTTAACTTTACAGAATTCCATCGTTTTTCAACTTATTTAGATAAAACTTTTCAGCAACTTTCAATGGCAAACATGATATTTTCCCCTTATTTAGCTAACACTACATGGTGGTCATCAACAAGAAATAACGCAGCATTTGACTTGTAAAAGCTGTAGCAGATCTCACTTATTCTGTTTTTGCAATACATAACTTTAGAGACGGAGAGAAACTGCATACAGACATGCAAACAAACTTGAAAAAGCAGAAAAATTAAAACTAAGAAAAGAGGCATTTGAAAAATCAAAAAAAAATTAAAAGAAAAGAAAGAAATTCACATTAATAAAACATAAAAGTATAAATAATAAATTGAAAAATAGTGAGCAGCATATTCAGAAAATAATCAGAATATAAATACAGTAAAACCACGATTATCTGAACAGTGATTATCCGTACACCTGAATATCTGAAGTAATTTTGGCCAACTGGTTGCACTGCATTGCTTATGAAAATTAAATTCTGCCTGCCTTTTACTAATACTGTTATATTTTGTTGTTCAAATTTTTATGCCTGGCATGTCCTCTACTAGAAATGGAAAGTTTTTGAGTTTAGAGCAAAAACTGGAAGTGTGTAAACTGGTAGAAAGCGGTGAGTCATTCAGGAAAATCGCTGGAATTTTAAAGTACGTATGCCCACAATTTCAGATATCCGCCACAGCGGACCTCAGCTGAAAAACTTTGTGTCACACATGAATACGTGGAGCAGCCGTTCTTCACGAAAATGGATGGAAAAGCGTCAAACAACGCATTTGATTCAGCGGTATGCATGTGCTTTCTCCAGAAACGTGCACTAGATCAACAATTAGTAGTCCCATTTTTCAGGAAAAAGCACTGATTTTCAGTACTATATATTGTCTGTTACGAGTGGTTATTCTATGCAAATATTAAACGCACAGAACTAGCATAGAGTTCACAGCAGATCCTTAGACTCCATTTGAACAATTGCCTTGAGCAAACAATACCTTCACTTCAATTATTTAAAGTTACATAAACAACAATACATAAAATATGTATTTGCAATATTAATAATTATATCATGTTCCACTGCTAGATAACACTGGATTGTATAAATAATGCAAATTAAATGAAGTGAAGTGGAAGCAATAATATTTCATCTTTCTTAGGCGTCCTGTTAACACGCATTGTTAAAAATCATATTTTTGCAGCCTGTCGTTAACATGCAAATTTTTATTCGCTTTCGAAGCCTTTCCGTTTATTCGCTTGCTGCTGTTGTTTACAACAATTTTTAACTTCTAAAAATATTCATTAAGCTTTATTTAATTAGTTTTATTTAAGCAATCCATTAACATCTAGCAGTCATGAATTATTTATTTGTTAATACTGCAAAGCTGTATCTCATATTTTTTGTTGTGATTTTAGAGTAAGAATCATGAAAACTATGGTTTTTCAACGTCATACTGCAAAAGCGTCATACTTGTTTAGGAGAAATTACAGGCAAATTTTTATGCGAGGACTTTCAGTTTATCTGCTATGCGGCAAAAGCTAACTACAACCCCCAACTTCAATACATATATGAATGAAGTTATATATATATATATATATACAACTTCACTTGATTTGATTTATTTATGCAATCCAATGGTGCCTAATGACGGGGAATATTATAATCGTTAATACTGCATGATCTTCGATAACTATAATGGTAGGACCTTCGATTCAATGTTTAATCAACTGTTGTCTGTCACAGTTTGATGGATTTTTCAATATTCTATTCAAGGGCATTTTCAGAGCAATTAATGCAGGATATTTTGCCTGTAATTCTCCTACAAAGATAACGCCCATATTACAAGCATTTTACTGTTCGTCAAATAAATATTTGTCAATATCTGAAATGAAAATGTACTTTTCAAATAAAAGTATATAATGATAAATTTCTAATTAGCATTTAATGTCTACTATTATATTACTCGATAAACAAATAACACCTCATAATATCAATCAGCTGAAACACGTACGTAGTGTACTAATTGTCTTACTCCACTTCGCCATTAGACCAGACCTGAAAAACCACCGTGAAGTAATGTAAAACTTAAAAAATGAAAATAATTAATTTACATTTCTTTCAGTCTATGCATCAGAAAAGCGTTGGAACCACCAGGTGACAATATCATTGATGACCAATAATATGGCATACGCACCAGCATCAGGTTTTTGAAGAATCTCTGTTGGTACTTGACATGCTCGACCAGTTTTCGGTCGTGTTCTGGTCGTCGTCTCCACGGCTATTTCACAATTTTCAATTACCTGTTTCATAAAATCACTAGTGACGACTGGTGAGCCATCGCTGAATAACAACTGCTGGGAAAGCAAATCTGCCACAGATTTCATGGGATCTAGAAGAGTTCGACTGCCAAAGGTAGTTCCACTGTAAAGTTCAATAGCATCAACGCCTTGTATGAAACAGTTAAACCAAGCAAGACTGTCTGTTGAATTCATCAAGCATGCTGAACCGGCGTTGAAAAATATTGACAATAAAGCTCCTATTGTTCCGCCAACTTTTTCTTCCATCATCAACGCAATATCTGAAAATAATTTGCCGGGTGCAGCAGTCCAAAACAGATTTTCTTCTATTGCCATCATAACAATGTTAGCCGCTTTACTCAACGTGCTTCCACAATCGCCATCTCCGCATTCACTATCCAGATAATTCAACTTCTGCTCATTCTCCTTCATTGTATTACATATAGTCAGTATCAAGTTTCGATATTCCAGAGATTCCTTTTCATCAACTGTAATGGCATTTCTCGTCAAATCGTTCCCTTCGTCAATCATTTGAAGACTGTCCATCGACGGGCATTTCAAGATGTAAGCATCAAGATTTTCAGAAGGAAATGTACCCATAGGCCATGCGTGGCAACCAGTTGGTGCGTCCAGATAATTAATCCATTCTTCTTTGTCAATACGTAGCAAACTAATGCTTATCCCATGCATATCGATCGACGTCATTAACGTACCAGTATACACTCGAACAACTTGGATTCCTTTTGTCATCATCCACTGCAAAACTTCTCCTGTAACCACGTTCATCTCAAGCTGGGAAACGCTGCCAAGATTGTTTATCATTACAGCAAACAATTTTTTACTGTTGGACAAATCGTCGCACTTTATATCCAATCCGTTTGTAAATATAGTTTGCATCATTACATGAACAGTTTTTTTAGCGTCCATGAGAGGAATTCTGAGCATTCCAGATTCACCGTGTATACCTATGCCAAAGTGCATCTCGTTTTGGTCGATGTCAATCATTGGTGTTCGGTCAGGAGGGGAACAAGATGACAAACCCAGACCTATTGTACTGAGATTTTTCTTCAACAAATCGCATTCGATTGATATGTTCTGTAAACTCTCTCCAGCCTCGGCCATCGCTCCAATAATTTTCAACAAAAACAAACTTCCAGCTAGACCACGACGACATTTCACCAAATCTACTTCTGAGAGTGCACAATCATCGTCCATAACGATGAATTGTATGGGGAGATTTGGAAACAGCCGTTGGGCTCGCTCTATTGCGACACCAAAATGCAGCCGATCGCCTGTGTAATTGAGAACTACCACCACAACTCCAGCAGCGTTACGTACGGTATGCAAGGCAGCTAAAATGCTCTGAGAAGGCGGTGAAGTAAATATGTCACCAATAACAGCTGCTGTCAACATTCCAAAGCCAACATAACCACCAAAAGCTGGTTCATGTCCACTTCCACCGCCGCTAATGATCACCACATGGCCCTTCTTAGTTATGGTATCCAAATCGGATCGAATTATTACTGGATAATTTTCAAGTTTACAAACTTTGTCATTTCGTATACACAGACTTTGCATATTATCTTCAACACAACTACTCGCACTATTCAGCAACTTCTTTGATTTATCGTGCTTGTCATCTTGTAAGAATTCTATTCTTGGACGAAGAAACTTGTTTCGAAATTTCTGAATCACAGAAATAAAAAACAGAATCATCTAAAAAAAAATCTGATTCAAATGATTTATATGATAACAACAAACTGATGTTTCATTTATTTCACAGTTACTGTGATAGCAAACTCACCTTTAAAACTAAAAAGCACTGAAGAGAATTAAGAAATGAGAAAAAATATTAAACTTCGACAAATATCCTCTGATTAATATTATTAATAATGTACTTTACTGCAAATAAACTAATTATAGCAAACAAACTTTTTTAAATCATAAAAACAATACATATAATAAAAATTTTTGAAAGTTTTCAACAGTGCAATGATAAAAATATGCAAGACTTTTCAAATCATTTTACAAATAATAAATAAGCAAAGTCAATATTAACTGAAAGTGAAAATTTAACAGAATAACGTTATTCACAAAATTGAAATGCACAATTTCAGTTACAGCTGAATTCTATAAATGAAAATGAAAATAAGGTATTATTCTGTATATTACAGTATGCACATACAGTTTTCTCGTACACATTTAATGTTGAATAAATTATTTAAATATTATGTGGGACATTTGAATGTTTTTTTAATATGTGTAAAATTCTGTTTTCAAATGCGCGATCCTGTTGAAATATGCTACAAGTAGCAGATTGTGCTAACTATCCAGTGTTCAATTGTTTAATTATTAGATAAGCTAATTATCAGACAAATTAAGGTATTATAAAAATAAGGAAACAATGAAAAATGTTTTAAACGAAACTCGGATTTGAAACGGAAGAACTGATTTTTCGTTGTCATGTTGTAACTTGCTTATTTCATTTAGCTGTCATGACGCTTCCATGATTTATGCTGCAGCGTATTTACTTTCCATTTCTCTCTGTTGGCGCTTTCATGGTCCATATTGCAACTTATTTACGTGAACAGGTACTTTGGAATTGTGCCAACTGTTGATCAGCTCAAACACTGTAAAATATTTTCACAAAGAGTGACAAAAGCAGAGATTGGGAAAACTTTTGTAACTCGGTTCCACAAACTGTACTGTTGTTCTAAAAACTGTGTGTGATCTGGTATTTCGACTTCTTATCCTGTTTGCTGTGTGCGCACTATTGTCGTATCTCATTACACTACCAAATAAACTTGGTTATTTTTGTAATGTTGGTTGGCTCTTCCAGATTGTCTATTTTCAGATTCTAACACAGTGCATCTCAACCAGGGGAGGGGGTTACATAAGTTCCAAAGGGTAGGGCGTGAGCAGTTAGAATTTTTAGTCCTGCAGAGGTGTTCGAAATTTGAAAGTTCATTTCTATTGAAATCTGATGCACTTCCTGAGCTCATGCACTTATGTCATGCAGCTCCTAAGATGCCTAGTCACTAGATATCATCATGTTATTTATAATGCATTGACAAATTGCTTGCCTGCATAACATATGTACTCATTTTTATTTTGATGCTGGTGACTTTTTGTTCTCCAGTGAACTGCTTCTCACAGTTTGATCTACTTCTGGTTAAATTTTCACTGCCTGTTTTTACTGGTCATCTTAGTTTTAGCTTAACAGCTTTAGCTGAGCACAGTTTATCATTTACCTCTGTACTAAAATAGTAGTGAACTCTAGTTTGGCTTGATGCAAGCATGAAGCAACAATTTGCCTTGCGTACAACAGAATACATACCGAAATACTCTTTTTTTTGGGGAAGGGGGGATGAAGAGGGAGGGGGTTTGCGGATGGGGGACATTAGTTGCACGAGTTTTATTAAGGCAGGCGTGCGCTGACACGGGCTGAGAACCACTGTTCTGACAGAACGTTGGCGCTGTTATTATCAGGGTAGCGGGCAAAGCTAGAAGAATTAAGCCATCAGCGCGCTCGTAGCGTTTGTAAACTGAACTGCAACTTAGTTGCCCGCCTCGCAGTAAAGACATTCCACTATATCTGATTGTTTGTCAGCTTTTGTTCGTAACACAACAAGTTTATTTTCTCAGTGCATGCGCTTTTCAGGACTGATAATAACAACAGAATATTGCTTATAAATTCTTCAAAAGATAAATCACCAATTCGTATGTTCCCATTAGAACAGCACTATTAGGAACAGTCTTCATCATGTGCACAGTAATGCCGCTGTACAAGCCATGCCAAGATTCCTGCTTGAAAATCTTGATCAGTGTATTGAAAAATCCTCGATAGAGACTGTTCCGTTCACGAAGACGAGTGCGCACAACTTCTGCAACGTTCAGTTCACTTTCAATATTTCATGGAATACAATTTCTGTTTTTTGTAACAAATCTCACCATGCGGATAGGTGACTGCCGTGGCACAAAATCTAGCAACTCCACCGAAAAGCATCATCAACGGCAAATTTAACGACGGCTGTTTCACTTCGTTATCTGTGGATTGATTATAAGTCATGTAAAATGATCGAAGCTCTTCATAAATGACAAAATGCAGAATCGTTTCAGAAAGGCCTGCATAAGATGCAGTCACTCCCTTCAATTGAGAAAAAAAAATTAAAAAACAACAAAGCATTATACATATTACCATTTGCATGCAAATTAAATCTACCTTTAAAAATCCAGGTAAACCATATTCCTTATTGATCTCGCTTATACATTTACGAATATTCATCCTTTCCATACCGGATCGATGATCAAGTTGCATTCTCGTTCGGATCATCCAAATTGGATTAGCCAATGTAGTTGTCACAAATCCTATTTCAAAAAAAAGCAAAAGCAAAAACTCAGAAAAATTTTTTTAATTAAAAATAATTCATCTTTTACAATACAGAAAGAATATAATAGTAGAACAAAAATATTTTCAACCTGAACAACCAGCCGAGCACATGTGCAACAAAGCTGAACCAGGCATCAGGACGTTTTCGAATAGTTTTTTAAACTCTGCATAAGCTGTGAAATAAACTGCCCTAAAAGATAATAATTCTGTTTCAGTGAGAAAGACTATTTTGAAAATCCAACCTAGATGGCACGATACCAATTAAACTGGGTACCAAACCTTTCCACAACGCCGAAACACCTTCGCTGCGAACAATGTCACGAAAAAGATTAACTACAGTAAATTCTCTAAATATTTTTTTACTAAGGTCGAATAAACCATTTCTAAATTTGAAAAACAGGTTCAACAAAATGATCTTCAACCTAAGAACAGGAACAGTCAGAAGTCGCACATGACTGCCATCGCATGAGGAAGGAACGAAGGAAGTACGACCGACGCGTGCCTTCAACTGAGACGATTGCATTCTTGTCTTCACCACTTCCAGAGGACAAGTTACTGTTGCACTAATCATTCCTGCACAACTGTACAAAAACTGTTATTTGACACAGATTTTTTTAAAATCTACATATACAAATGTTACATATTATACACTTATTGCTTTACACTTGTATAATGTTCCAGCCAAAAAGTAATATTAAAAAAAATATAACTAAGAATTAGTTCAGATAATTGTTCAAGACAAAACAACTAGTGTACTATTTAATGATAGTTCAATACAAAAAGATAAACCAAAACGGCAAAAGGTTTACATTAACAAGCTTCATTAACTGCAAAGCAAATTATCTATCCTCAAAGAATTCATTTATTCACTAAAATTAGTTTTTTCTAAAAATACTTTTTTTACATTCTAACATTTTACTTTTTAACTATCAAAAATACAATGTAATCACAACTGCAAGACAAGAAAAATGCAAAAAAATAATAAAATGACAAATATTCACTGTTGATTAGAACAACTGTGGACAATGGAAAATTGTGTAAACAAAATCAAATTTGTCATTCTAGTGCAAAATTACACAAAACATTCTTCACAATCTTTCTGTTCACAAACAAATAACAGATCAATCAATAAATGCTTTTTAAAATGCGTTAGTTTACAACTTCTTTAATTGTTTATCAAGGAAGCAGCAATATCAGTTATAAATAAAAATAAGAAAAAACATCTAATTATGTCGCTGTTTAAAGTAATCCCCTTTATTGCATCATATTGAATTATTTATAAAATATGCCATTTTTTTTCATTGTTGAAAATGAATTTATGATTGTTTTTTGCATGTTCAATAATAAAATATATTAACGCTGAAAAACCAAACAAATAAAACGTCAACAAATATATGCGAAATTGCACTAAAAATTTTCAAAAAATGGCAAAAAACAAAATAATAACTTGAGACTTGGCTATAACACTAAAATATTTTCAATTTAAATGCACTGAAATATATTCACTGTAATGATTAAAGCGATCAAATAACAAGATTTTTTCACATAAATTTCAACAGTCATTGATTCTTTCCAACAATATTATAAACAGCAAACTCACCCACCACTGAGTAGATTGAGAATCGCTTCTGATAACATCTTGATATAAAAAATAAATATACCGTGGTTCAAAAAATTAAAATAAGATGTCAAACTAAAAAATTTATTTCACCGAAATCAAAATTACCAACTTTTAGAAATGTGCTACAGTATGACTTAATAAAAGAAATTGAAGTTGTATTTGTTTCAATACCCCATTACTGTAAAGTTTATTAATTGCTGCAAAGTTTAAACAGATACAAATCATTTGATCTGTAATTAATTGTATTTATATTCACATTAGACAGTGCCATTTATTTTTGCATTGTATTTATTTGGCAAATCTACAGTAATTGTTTACCATTCTGTAAAAATTTTAATCGTCCGATAATTATTCATAATAAAGACATAAAATAAACAAATATATTTTTTTGTTAAGCTATCCATTAATCGTTCATAATTGCTGATAGTACCATTTCAAACAAAAAATGCACTTGCTTTTTCAAATAATTAACTGTTTGAAGAGATTGAATTCAGTAAATATGAATTACGGCACGCCGATTAACAGCACATCAATAAAACATTTAATTTAGTTCTTAAATATTTAATGGATAACTGCATCATAAAATTTCAATGTGACAGTAATTCGTGAAAACATCTTTGAAGTATCCAAACAGTATATATAAATATATAAATAAACAAAATGTTTTGTAGAACATTTCGTTTACAGATACTTCACCCTTACCCAAGCCATTTGCCAAGAACATTCTACTGAAAACGGTGCAATAGTGATAAAATATATCAATAAAAAACGAATAAACAAAACAAAAAACAGAATAGGCAGAACTGTTTTAACTGTACTTAAACATCTTTTATATCGATATTACTTGTTTCGGCTTTCCAAATTGTTGCGTAAAATACGAATAAACTGCTAAAAGAAAATTTAAAAAATTAGCTCTGCTCGCAACAGAATTTCATGAAGTTATGCCTGAATTCGCTGCACGCATTCCTCTTCAGTTCGTGTACCGACCATCTCAGCAATACGTCTAAGTCGATCGTCACTTCCAGGAGGAAAATTCATAACCGCCAATTCAAATCGCTTTTCTTCTTCTGCAGTCCAAGGTCGCACCTCACCAGGATTTACGTACGCCACAAAAGCTTCTCGGTTACCTCAAGGCAAAACATACATTACGTCCGTAACAATAAAAAAATACATTAAAAAATTTAACTCTGCATCAATGTACAGTAAACAAAGTGAATGATGTAAAACATCCTCACCATCATCATCTGAAGATGCAAATTTAGTAGAATAATATAATAAAATAATGATATTATTATTATTATTATTATTAATTAGTTAATATAAATTGAAATAGCATGAATTTGTTAAAATTTTGATTAGAAAAACAAAAATTGCATTTCATAAAAAAAATATGCACTGCTGACAATTCATCAACTGTAAAAGTTATATTACCATTTCCAAGAACCCGAAGAATTTCCTAAACAAAAAAATTATGATTCTGTTTAAAGTTATTATTCAAAGAAACTAATTATTAAAACGCACGTTGTAACGACGAAGACATGCCACCTGAGTACGACGAGGAAGCATCATTATGATGCGCTCCCAACGTTTGTGTGTTCCTGGTGGATACATCTGAACCGCTCTCTTAAACTGCTCTACTTCTTCTGGTGTCCAACTTTTCGCCTCTGGCAGAGCACAGCAAACTTCATCTACATCATCCAGATCTGGGTAAAAAAAAGAAAAAAAATTCAATCACGTATCAACAATTCTTTATAAACTATCACAGCTTCATATATTAGAAAGAAAAATGAAATTTTCAATTTTAAGCACACTCAAATTAGATCAGTTTTTCATCATCAGACACTGCATGCATATTTTATCTTGCAATAAAACTTTTCAAATGGATTAAATTAAATTCAAAAAACAGTTATTTATTGTCAATTCGTATTTCTGAAAATTTTTTAACACGCTGCTTGTTTGAAAGAAAAAAAAACAAGCATCTACCACAGTCGTAACGGGTGGTTGGAGATGCCTCCACTACGGCACGCTTTTTCTTCACTAAATTGGAAGTACCTTCATTTGTATTTACTCGACCTGGTTTATCTTAAAAAAACCAAGATAAACAAAACATATGCACGACAAAAAAAATAATTGGCTTAAGTAAAATAAAAAATTATTTTTTCCCCTTACCGCTCTTAAGCATTTCCTTGGCTACTGCAGCGACAGATTTGGCAGTTCTAGTCTCTCCAGATGAGCTGTGCTTGTTAACGTAATCGGCAATTATGTTCCATCTAAACAAAAACATGAAAAATTTACATTCATTAGCAGTTAAAAATTAACATATTTCAAAAGTTTAACCGAAATATAAATAAATAAACAAATAATAGAAAAAAAACATTTGCCTCAATTTTGTCCCGGCTGGATATCGAGACATGGCCCGGATGACAAGCTGCTTGTCATCGTCATTCCAATTCTCATCTGCCTGAGAACTTATCAATCTATTTTTTCGCTGCTCTGCTTCTCGTTTTTGCTGCTGTTCCAATTTTTCTCTTTCTGCATTTACGTGTTCATCAATTTTCGCAGAAACTTCCATATAAGCTTGCATTGCATTTTTGGCACTTCCTGCTGATTCTAATTTCGCATTCAACTGCTTCATTTCATCAATTGTCAAAACCGTTTCCAAAAGAACTTCATTTTCCATAAACTTAAGTTTATCGCCACCAATAGCAGCAAAATAATCATTTTTCTGAAATCAAATTTCATACTATCAACAAAAGAAAGCTGACAAATAAAACACAAAAAACTTTACTTCCAAATGTGCAACAATTTTTTTCTTTTCTTTCGAAATAGCCTTTCTCGCGGCATGTTTCTGCCGTTTTAAGGCCAGTGCCTAAAACAATTTATAAAAAATATTTCAAACCTAAGTGGAATAACCAAAAAATATATATAATTAATAAATGTATAATGAAAAATCAAACGCACTTCTTGACGTGCTTGTTCAAGTTCTTTTTCTTTCTGAAACTTCTCCTGTTCTTCTTCTTTCATTTTTCGGGCACGCTCTTCTTCCATTGCCAAACGACGGGCTTCTGATTTACGGCGTTTCTGCTCAATTCTCTTCTGTTTCATTTCCAGCTCATGCTGTATAATTCTGGGATCGCACTTGCGCGCGTTTTCTGAAACAAGGTACACGAATTCCATACACCGGCTATTTTCTTGACAGTGCAATGTTTAAATTGAAAACACAAAAAATGTCATATTTTATTCATTGTTCATATTTCTACATTAACACTCATACATATATATTCGATGTTATGCGTATGTAACGTTGCAGTGATATACAAAAATACTGCTGTGAAAATAGCTGTCATTGTTACCGTACCGTTGATTTGAAAATACATTTAGTTATTTTAAATCAGAAAATATTATAAATACTGTAAAAAACCAAAAACAACATATTAAGGAAAAAATTTTTATCTGGCACGAATATTACAATACTCCCTGAGTTTCACATAGCCTACGGTTGGACTACAGTAAACTGATAAAACAATTCACTTATTTTCAACAAATGTTAAAAATTATTTAACTGAAGTAAAAAATATTAGAAAATTAACTGTCAAACTAAACAGCGTATTTGATCAAAACAGACAAATCAACACAAGATATTGAGAATTACATTGATGATGAAGAAACAAACTATATTAGCATTAGAACAAAAAACTACTAAACAAAACAAAAAATATAAATAAATACATTAAATTAAATATTAATATAAAAAATATTTAGTGAGAAAACAATTCTAAACATAAACCTTGCATCTGATTAAAAATAGACATAATATAATGCGCTATTGCAAACACTACTTACCAACTAATGTTAAAATGCGCTTGCGTTCATTTCTCACAAAAACTCGCCCTTCCATTGCATATTGTTGTTTCATCATTGAACGACGTACTTCACGTTTTAAACTGAAAATTAGACTATTATAATTTACACATTTATGATAGCGGCAAAATTACTTGGTATCAAACTGATCCACTGACGACAGCATTTCCCACGTGCATTCACGCCAACTTTCAAACTGCAACCAAAAATTATAAAACGCATATACTTCCGAGATATCAGTGTTGATATCGCCCAGTAAAGGAACCGGTTGAATTTTGGACCAGCACGCATTTCGTTTAAACGCCGGAGCAAACGCTGCGAAAAATTCATCGTTGCTGTATTTTCGAACTGGAGGTACCGAATTATCAAAGCTTGGATCATAACTATCATAAGATCGGCGTAACTTTGGGTTGGACAATACGTTATACGCTAAACCAAAAAAGGTAACATTCAATAACTTCAAAACTGAAAATGAATGATAACAAAACAGAATATTAAAAATAATACCTCGTAAAATACATGGAAAGTATAAATTCACATTTTTCCACAATGCACTGCTTAAATCACCACCTTTGTCCGGATGATGCGTTAAAATAAGGCGATGATCTAAATATCATAATATAAAAAACTGCAACAACGACATGAAAAATAACTTACAAGCAGCTTTAATCTCTGCACTAGTCGCCTCCTGACGAAGTTTGCTTAAACCCAATATTCGATAAAAATCATAGTCAGACAATGCAATCTGGTTTAGTAACATTATATATTCAACGTATTTTTTATCTGAGATGTTGTCAAATTTAGACATGTCAACGGCAGCGTTTTGTTTTGACTTGGAGCAGATATCAACATCACGAGCTGCCACTGAACCCAAGGTATTCAACTGATACTGATAGCCACAATAATAGATTTTTCCATATCTGTCGATGTCACGAAAAATTTTACTTTCAAATGATAGACCTGCAGGTTCCACATTTGGTCTCGCATTGGCTAAACAGTTTAACATATATGAAACGAAATTTAAAATATATTTAAAGATTTAAAATATTTAAAAATTAAAAAAAAACTTACATTGAAAACCCAAGCGCGCAACAGCTTTTGACAAGTCCTCAACCACAGTTTCACCCATTTCGACTAAACAAATTATAACAGTCAACTCAAAATGAATCAAACACTTGAAAAATTTTACATGAAATGTATTAAAAAATACAGCCCTAAACTTGAAAAAACGATGCAATTTAAACAATTAATTTAATAAAATTATACATGCAATAAGAATTTCAAAAATACTCATTTTACCTGCCATCATCGAGATTATTTTACCCAATGTCAAGTAAAACAAATACAGTAATCATTCACATAACAAGCAGGTTCATTAAAAATTCTAGTAGCGTTTTTTAGGTCAAGCTGAAACTGTACTTAAAAGTTATTTTAATTTATTTATATTGATAATAATTTAATAAAATAGGATTAATAACAAGCATTTTTTTCTCACTGTCGACTAATATTTTTTTGAGATTAAATGCTCCTACATGTTTAATTTCCTATTGCTTAATTGACCATATTTCGATAAACTGATCTGATAAAATATATTCACGTAGTTTTATTATTTAGTGATATTGATGTTTTTTCCATTTTTCAATACTGGCATGTTTTCATTCATTGTTTTCGATACTGGCATACTGGCTTTGACATCATTTCCTAAACAGGCATCGCATATAATAATTCCCTTTTCAACAATACACCAATACGTTTAGAAAATTATTAAATGGTAAAATATTGATCGAAGAACATATTTCGTCTGCTGTATTGTAAAACATTAAAACTTTTAAATTGTAAAAGCATATGGGAATTCAAAATTTGTCATTATAAATTTATATTTTAATAAAATAAAATAAAATAAAATAAAATGATATTTAAAATTCTTCGGCTTATTTAAATTAAATTAAGAAATTGTCAAGTGATTTTCCATATAAAGCAAAGCCTAAATTTATTTCCTTATGCTATATAACAGTAGAGGAATTAAAAGTCGAAGCGAATGAGAGAGATTAGTGCTGAAACGACTGGTAATAACAGTTTACAATTTTACATGCGGTCAGTTTTTTATGAATTGCTTTATTCTTGATTGCATTGTTGTTAAGCTTCAAAAAACAATATATTTAACATATATAATAAATGCGTCAGTCATTGCAGCGTCAGTATATCTTTATTTATGCAAAAGAAAGAAAGATTGATGTTCAAATAGCTGTGGTCATTAAAAAGCTTAAACGAGACAATAATATTCATTTTAGAAGAATGCATCTATCGAATTTGAATTGGCGTTCTTCAAAGCTACTTCATTTCACTTGATTTCATTATTCATCATTTTCTAATTGCTTTGTAACAGATTTGCCGTCAAAGCAGGCGGGTCGGCCACCTCCTTATTGTTTTCGTCCAGCCCTCACCTTTCGAGTTGACTTTGGGGCCGCCTACTCTTTTCGAGGAAGACATGTCGCCTGAATGATTCACGAAACAAACACCGATCACCGATTTCAAATCTTTATTAGACAGTGTAATTAACAATCACGACGACGAATCACAACAAGACCGATCTGTAATCGAACCTCACACAACCACTGTCTGCCACACGCTCCCGCATACCGTACTCCACCACTGATCGTCAGGTCCAAATGTGCATGCTTCTGTTGCCGAATGCAACAGCCTCGTGGTTCATGATCAGCTCAGTATTCCCTGATCTTCTTTCGTTGACCGTGGAATATAACGGACGTCAACAGCTGGTCAGGGCTTTTACAGTTTCAGCAATTTTCAGGAGAAGGATGATGAAATTTTTATTTACAAACTCAACAAATGAACAACGACGATGATAAAAAAATATTGATATTTCCCAATTTCACGCAAAACGATTTCAATAAATACTTTGATGTTCACCTTTTGACAGTTTTCAGTAGTCGTGATTGTTTGTATTTTGTTAAATTGTACAACTTTCACCACGCTATGGAATGAAGAACGCTGGAAAACTTTTTATACTCCTAGTTCACTTTCAAAAATAATTTATTGAAAGGTGTGCGCTTGATGTAAGCTTAATTAACTTTAAAAACTTAAACTCATTAAAACTATTAAAAAAGATTAAAAGTTCATTTAGCATTACTTGGCATATTTTTCAGCAAATGAACATTGCAACTATCATGGCACACTAATTCAATGTTGCTTGCCAACTACAATTTGATTGTTCATTTTAATAAAATAAGGTGGATGTATACTACTGTCCAACAAACCAGCATGATCATCATCGCTGAATGGGGAATTAAGTTTCTGTTGCTTGAAGTAAAATTACAATTAATAAAAAGCAAAAGAGTTTGTCTTGTTCAACAATCTGCTTGATCTGAACCGAAGACACTCCCACAAAAAATGTTGCAAGCAGACAAATGGCAAGCGCATTTTTCAACATGCATTAAGCATCAGAGAGCCTAGCCACGCCAGACTTATGAAGAAGTGCAAATTGAAATATACAACTTCCATACTATTTACAAAAAGTAAAAGATGAATTCCATTTCTTGCATATATCAATTCCTTAACCGCGTATTTTACTAGAAATCATATATTTGACACCAAATATTGCGCTTCTTCCAAAACATATTTCTTATTAAGCCTTCCTTGAAAACTTTCCATATTATCAGGTGTTAAAAAATTTTTCAAGCAAAAAAGCGTTTAAATTTCAGGTTGTGATGGTGACTTTCATTGGAAAAATGTTACAATATTAAGTGAAACTACTAAAATAACCATGTAGTAATAGTTCTCATTTACAGTTCATGGTGACTAGAGATTTTGTGACGCTAACAATAACAGAATGAAATAAATATCTCAACAGAACAAACGGTCAAAAATAAATTACTGCTAGATGAAGAACATGAATGACAATGCAGAGGCAAAATGCAAGGAAAGTCTAAAAATTCCTCAATTAAAAATGAAACAATTCCGGAATTTGGAATTTCTTTTGTTTTCACCATGTTTCAATATGCATATATAAATTCAGTGCGCAGAGAAGACCTGTACTTCGAGCTTCCGTAAATCAAGGTGGATGACCGCAACTAATAAAAGCAATCTCAGTTTAAACATAAAAATCCTTTCAAATGTACTAAGAAAGAAACGATAAAATTTTGTTTGGCTTTTTAAAAATGAATAACATGTGAAACAACATAGCATTGTTCATATCAAATGGCATAATAAAAACATTATAATTTTATTATACAATTTAATAGAAAATAAAGAAATCATTTTAAAATAAAATTAAAATATAATTTCATTAATTACATAATAAATAATAATAATTTAACAAAAAAACATTAAATTACATTGACAATTATAAAAATAGTAAAAGATGAGATTAAAGTTTCAATGTAAAATTGGCTGTGCACCCTTGGTAACATCACCAGTTTCTGATTCCATAACTTCATCTAAACTGTATTTTACTTTATCTACATTCTTCCCTTTTTTGCCTTCTTTGGTATCATGAACTCTGATCTTTGTAAACTAGAAAAGAATTTATTAAATTTCACTCAAGCTTTATAAAAAATAATGGCTCACAGTTCTGAAATAATGAAGAAAACAGGTAATTCCAAAAACCACAACTACGGTAACAGCGCTAGCTATGACGATAAACAATTCACATAGCTCTGAAATATGACAATAAATATCAGAATTATTATTCATTACATTTAAATATTGAAATTTAAATCATTAAAATATTTAAAAATTTAATATAAGGTAGGCTAGATAATATGTATTTATGTAAACAAAGCAGCTGCATATCAAGAACACTATTTGCTATTCTATAAAAACAATCTTTCGATATTATGTAGTGGTTGATAAAATAAAATAAAGTAATGATGGTAATAATAAGTAACAGCAAAATAAAACATGCAAAACTTACTATAATTGGAATTTGTTTCGCAGTTTGTTCCATTCCCCAACTTTTCATTCATGTCTGAAAAATGCAAGTGAATGTTAATTAAATTTTACACTATACAGCAAATGATTAAGCATTCTCTCCAAATAGCAATATTCATACAACTAACGCAGTAATTCATCTAAAACTTATTGAAAGCCCATTTTGCCTAACGCAACCCTTAAAACTTAAATTTCTTAAAATAAGTTATAGTTTAAAACGCATGAAACACAAAAAAATCGTTCATTCATAAATAAAACGGCATAATTAATGAATGCAATACAGCAATCTCATAATGTAAAGTAAACAATATTTCAGTTAATAATTCCGCACTGCAGAAAACAAATTATCTCACGATGAAATTTTGATGCTGAATTAGAAGATGCTCTTATGATAAATATCATCGGATTTTTCTTATTTAGGCAAAATAGTAGCATTGAGCACTGCACATAAAGATGATACCCTCAAATAGTTCATGAATTTCCTTCCAAAAGTTTCATAGAACGTAACTTCATACAATTATTCCTCATTATAGATTAACGTAATTGAATTAATATAATAAAGAAAAGTAATGCCACTAAAGCGCACAAAACTAATACCATTGAATATCTATCTATATTGAAACTGCTTACCGTAAGGTTCTGCAGTGAAGTTTACAATCGTTTTACAAGGGACCACCGTAGTAGTATCACTAGCAGAAGCTGTCAGGTCGGCGTCGACAGGCTCTTTTCCATCTGACCCAACAAAGACACTATTCATACTTTTCAAAGGCTTATTCGTTGCATTTACATCATGATCGTTCCAACCTGGATGAATATTTACATAAGTTAAACAATGCAATTTTCAATGCAATGAAATTATCAATAAAATTCAAAAACATCGTATTACAAATTCATCATCATTACGTTACATGAAATTATATATTTAAATAATATCCTTCTAATAAATGATTAAGGGATGAAAAAAATTTTTTGGAACATTTCTTTTTTAATAAAAATGTGGCACAGTCCTAAATTACTTAAATTGAAATAAAATAAATTAAATTACACCTAAAATAAAATTACTTAATACTTCAATTAGCTACTCACCATCGTTGTGATTCTGCTTTGAAAAATTCCCATTGACCATTACCACAACGCTTCCATTATTCTCAATAATGCGGCTAACATTAGGCAAAGCCACTCTTGATGCCTTCAAATAAATGCAATAAAATCGTGGGATACGAATGTATTTTCAAAAACATACCACTTGGCAAAAAACTGCTGTTAGCATCAACGTACGCAAAAGACTCATCTTCGACATCTTCAAATACAAAAGTGTTTTAATTGTAAAATTCATAATCAACTAACATGCCAAATTATAAAAATGAAATTTTTTTGTTAAAAAAAGTTAACTGCATCACATTAAGCAATAATTAGTTAACATATAAAATAAAATTTTAAAAAATACTTACATTGTCAAGCACTGGGAAACAGAACTACAAATGCGAGAGCACAAACAAAAAGAAAATGCAAAATGTAAAGCTTCACAAAACAGAGCAGCAGTAGGCATCAAACTTTAAACAATGTTGCAAGTTTAAACAAAAGAAACTTTAAAATAATTTAACTGACAAGGCAAAGAACTTGATTTTCAAAAACAGTAACAGTATATTTCCTCAGAAAAATTGACTTTAAAAATAGAAATTCATGTAAAATCAATAAAAGCCAGCGTGATCGAAAACAGATTACGCTTCAAGATTGGATGTAACATACTGTTACATAAGTATATTTCACATTAAATACATGACACTTCAACCAAAATAGTCTACGCAGGACAAAGAGCAGAAACATAAACAAGCACAACAAGACATCAACGCTTCGTGAGAAGAGCTGTGAAAAGCGAAGAAACAGAGTCCGTTGTTCCGCTTGGTGCGACATTTGTGTGGATGAGAAGAATGGTATAACAATTAGCTACCTGCTTTAGCAGCATTACGGAAAGACATACACTTACTATGAACATGGTTAACATGACAGAAATTACCAGGGCATGATCAGCTAGCAGGTTACCACGTTGTGTCCATCAGGGAATCAAACCTAACATTTTGGATTGGAAATGTGAAATGTATGGAAAGTTGATGAACTTCAGATTTCCACATATCATTATGTAGCTTCTGAGCTGAACAACAGTGAAATGCACTAAAGAATACAGAACAGTATTGATGATTTCTGGCGTTGGTGGAAAAAAGAGTTCATGGAAAGGCCTAAGGTCACCTGTAGTACCTACTGAAAATGAGGGACATATGGGTGATGGAAATATGGTAAAGATAAAGGCGCAGCAGCAAGGATGTGGAAGATTTTATGGAAAGACATTACACATTTCTGGAACGGCTTTCATCTTCGACCAAGACCAACAATCGGATCAGCGGAAGAAAATATAAAAATGTGAAGCTAAATTAAGTTCGCCAACAGAGTGACTAAGTTATTCAAGAAGGTCGACATTTGAAGCAAACAATTCCTCGGAGCACATGAATTATCAAAGGGAAGATCTTGATTTTCAGATACTGTAGCAGTAGGGATTTTTCTCATAATGGTGAAAAGTAGTAGTTGATGCTTCACCACTCATGGCCAGCTTGTGCAAATAAGAAAACAAGCATCACGCGAGAGAATCCTACGTGCCATGAAGCATATCACCTGAGACGTGAACGAGACAACGTTGGCGAAGTACCAGAAAATTAGAGAAGCATAAGAAGCAACAAAGGCGATATGACCTCGGCGACGAAATGCGGGTGAAGAGAGTTGTTTCTTGTCCCGGTTGCTGCGATACGTGTGTGGTGGAGATGAATGGGATACGGATTGTCCAGCAGATGTATCGTCGTCACGGAAGAGCGTACCATTACTATCCACACGGCAGGCCGTTGAGAATTCTCACCGCAATCTGTATACAATCAACTAGAACATGAATTCTCTGCGTTTCTCAGTGATCTGTGATTTACAGCCTTCATTCAATATGTAAATTGTATGGAAGGTTGAAAAACTTTGTCATTCCACGCCTCTTTCTACAGTACCTTCGCTGATCATGAATTATACGATCGACGCAAAGAAGCGATGAAATTAGAAATGGAAGTGCCAGTGGTCAACTGTTATGGCTTCTCCTACTGGAGAGAGTTTTCTGCAGATAGCAGCTTTTGATGCCAAATTTTGTTATGCAAACCACCGTAGCTGGAAACCATCAAGTGATGGAAAAAGTCAAGGAAGTGCCAGAGATCGTCTGTAATGCCTGCTTTAACTGGACAGGGTATGCCGGTTGTGCAACAGGTCCTGTCAAACTATGGGGCTCTGATCTGCGGAGCATCTTCTATAAAGGTTTACAAATTGCTGGAAGCGGTTTTTTCTTCGACCAAGACTAACCAGGCAGACACAGCCGTATTCACTAGGCCACCTAGAGGTTTTCTATCAAGAAAGCAACTACTGTGCTACTGACCGTGACATGAATATAACATGGAAGTAGAAGTTCGATAATGGTGGCAACCATCAAGCTTTGTTGAAAACAACGAATAATTGGATTTTTTGACACTTAAGGTTCATTGAAGAGCCCTATTCCGGTTTATGATATCATAGTGTTCTTCAGTCCCGAGTTATTACCGGGCGTTATGTCATTCATGGCATATGATCACACATTGATGGGCGAGTTGTGGGTCGCGGAAGATAAAAATCACGGAGTTCGAACGCATGGAACAATGCGCTTTAGGATCATTTGCTTCAATGAGAAGAATAATCGATAATTGGTTGCCTGAAGTGCTTGCACACGGCGAAGTCTTTTTCAAAGACCATTGCATCATACACATTCAATAAATTGTAATTTCTGCGTTCGTTTGCTTGATTTATTGCACATATGAATGACTGAAATTGATCTCATTTTAACTTTACAGTTTGTACAAGTTCGAATTGCTAATAAATGTGATCAGACTTTGCGATGTTCCTTTTATGTCTGTTTCAGTGATAATAAAACAGTGATGAATTTTATAATTTGTAAGACTTTACACTGTTAATGCTGCTCACATTGATAGTGGTTCCGAAGAATATGTGTTTGCAGTTGGGGCCATGGAAATTGAGTCTATAGTTGTTTATACTCCGGCGAAGATGCTTATTTCATAAATTTTACTTATCCATTATTGTTTTAATAATGGAAACTGAGGCGAAGTGCATTTTGCTAAAACGCAGTATCTGTACGGCTGTCCAGGATTTGTCGCGTGATGTTGAACAATATATTCCGAAGTGTATACATTTAGCATGCAGATGTACAGTTGTTATTGAAGTCGAACGGCAATATTGTTTTGAAACTCTGAATTTGTAAAAACTAATTTCATTAGTGCCACAACCGTTATATGTGAATGGCGTGTAGTCGAGTGGCATACCTGCAGATCATAAATATCTAGTAAAGTCATTGTATTGTGTGCGAGTGTGTGTGAACGACGTGAACTTTCGATTGTGGGATTGTTCTGAGTACGATTGTGCCTAACCATCTGTCACTTGATTGTGTATTGGTTTGTTTTCTGAATAAATCTCCGCTTCCGTGCGTTGTTGTTCTTGAATTGCAGCTACGTTCTTCAGCCTGAGAAGGACTAGCGACTAAGTTAGCGATACAACTGTCTCACGCACAGTTGGTTTGAACTTGAGAATTATCAACCCGATTGTTCTCAACAGTCACATTAATGGCAAGATGCTTAAAATTGATTTTGAAATATAATAAGCAATCTCAGAAACTTATTTTGATTGATAATTCTCATTATTAATTGACTGTGATTGCATTTCCTAGTAAATTACGTTTTATATGAAACAACATTCTTCAAACATATAGTGGTAAGTATGGTTAATGAAAATCAAGAACAATTTTGAGGTGTTTTTTTCTTTGAGGATGTTTAATATTTTTGTTTGTTTTTTGGTTTTTTTTCTATTTTTAAAATTTGGTATGCTATCTATTCATAATGCAACCCATTTGTTCAGCATAGTGTCAGCCAGTTGCGAGTATTGTGAAAATTTTCCTGCTATTTGCCACAGTATGCCATTGTTTGAGTTTTTTGCCGGGAGAATTGAATAAAATTTTTAGAAGGTTTTTTTGTTGTGATTTGATTGTTGATTTTTTAATATTCGCTTTGTCGAATTGTTGTTGTGTTGGAAAAGTTGTTGGTGTGGAACTTTTATTTGAAATTCTGTTGAATTGATTTTTTTATTTTATTTACGTTGGACATGTTGTTTTGATTGAATATTTTGTCCTGAAATTTCTGTGTTGTCGATGTGATGCTTGCTAGCATTGTTTGTTGATGTTTAGTTGCTGTTACGTTTAGCAACGCGTGGGCTGCATAGACCTGCAGTAATTACATTTTGGCGTGACAAGTGTCATTTTAATGTGTTGTACAATGAACTGAGCTGGTCAACATTAATCAGGTCAGGATGGTAAATTTTGTTAATTCGACACGGCACCTTGGACCGAGAAGTGTAATTTTCCACCTGATCAAAATGGATGTCAACGTTTCTGTTGATGTTCTACAGTTTTGAAGATGAAATTTGAAAATGTTCATTTTCCACATTTAATAGTATTTTACATGTGTTGCTCTGTAAGCAATGCTGGATGTGATTTGGTGGTACAGTTGATACAAACAGAACAACAAGTTATTTACATATGAAATGAGTGAAAGAAATAAATTTTAGCGTTCTTTTGTACATTGTATTTTGAAAAAAATCTGATACTCTTCAAGTTATCTTGCGTTGATTGTTTTGTAAGGAAAATTGATTATGCATAATTCTATTGATAAAAATGGACTTTTGCTTTATGGAATGATTTGTGCAATTCAGAACTGTTCATTTCAACTGTCTGTTGTAATGTCTCTTAGCAATAATGCTTAAATTGTTTGTCGATAAGTTTGAAGGCAAACTTTATTCATAACGTATGTTTATAGTCCATCCCGCACTGATTATAAATTATGCGATGGCATTTTTTGTTTTATTGCGATCAGTCGAATGTTATGTTTTCATGCGGTAATCATGTAGCCTGAAATGTAATATGTTTTACAAACAATATAGCGATTATTTTACTTATCCTTATATATCAGACTGTTTTGTTGTAAAAAAAAAAAGAATGCAATTCGCGTGACAAATTCTTGACTATAATTCAGATTCTGTGATCATTATCATTTTGAATTTTTATGTTATGCACAAAAATTCAACTTCAATTGTCATAAGTGAATTGAAAAGTGCGTTGCAGGTGGGTTTGCATATTTTAAATTCGACATTTTCAATATTCATAACCTTTTTCGTATTGTGCATTGAAAAGAAAAACAGTTTTCAGTTACTGTAATTTTATGGATAATAACAGGTCGATGATTAAAACAAGTTTTGATTTTTCTTTGTTTTTTTTTCTCGAATACAGATAAGGATATTCAAGTAGTTAAGAACCTGTACTTTGTCAATTTTGAAATTTCATACTGTTAAACATAAATATCAAATGTTTTTTTTTTGTAAATAAGAACATACGTTTTTGATATCTCTGATATTTCATTTCATTGACATTTTTATATGTGATAAAATTTTGAAATAAAATCTTGGATAAAAATGTTCTGCACATCTAGTTTTTTTTGATTTAAAATATTTTATTTTCAAATGAGATTAAATGACGAACGATTGGCATTAATTGTGTTGCAACGTTGAGACAGTTTTGCTTGGGAAACACTGATCAGTGAATGACGTTTATTGTTCTGTGATTTCTGTTTAATGTTGATGTGGATTTCTGAGCTTTACTGATCGATTAGTTCCACTTTGATGTATGCAAAGATGCAATGCTGGACTTTGAATTTTAATATCAAAATGAAATCAAGCATAAAAGTTGCACTTTGAACTGTATTGAATTTACACAACAAAAAATGCCACATCTCTCATTGCATTGTTTGAATTGAAAAAGTGTCCACGCTTGTGCAAATGTTGAGCCATAAAATTGCATAATGGATTGCAATGTGAATGCAATCCAACAGGATGCAAATAAAATTGGGCTACGGACAGGGTTGGTTGAGTTTTTGTTAAATTGTCACGTCTATTTTTGAAAAGCAGAACACTTTTTCAGGGTGTTTTTAACTTAAAGTTTACTTGTTCGACGTCTTGGAAGTCGTGAGATTTGGAAATATATTTTTTTTTGAGCTTAAACATTTCTCGAATCAAACGCTGGTCTTCGTTTCATTTTCATTCTACCCTGCTATTACGTGCGATTTTAAATCGACATTGCAAATGATTACATCAGGTATGCAGCATGCTTCAATCAAAAAAAAAATATTCCATTTTTTCCTCTGTCTCTTTCTCTACAACATTCCACTGTTGTATTGTGCAGTGTACATGAAGGCTTTTGGTGCAATATTATCTTGGATATATATATATATATATTCTTTAACTGCAGGATATAGGTGTTCTTATTTTTAGAAAATTCGTCATTACATATATGAATTATGAACTAAAATTTGCTTGTTGTGTTTGAATGATATTTTACTTTGGCTGTAGGTAATGAAATTTATTTAAAAGTTCATCTTGAAATGAGATGCTCAATAATATATAATTAATGTATTGCTGCCAAAGCAAAGAAATCAAATTGGCACAGGATATGGTTGTTTTGTAACCTATTGTTAATATGAGATATTGAAAAGAGGTAAAACTGTTTATTTCTCATTTTGAGCAATATAAAGATTAAATATAAATTCTTCTTCAGAATGAGGCAAACGTTTTCCAGCAATCGTACACATTGAAACAAGTTGACATAAGCTTTTTCTCTTCACAAAGCTTCTTCATTAATTAATTGAGCTAATCAAACGTGATTTATTGATTCAAATGTAGAATTTTGAAACTTTGACGTTCAATGAGAAGCATAATTTGAGAAATATTTTCACCCTAGTCAATAGCAGGACATGTTGTTATTTTCAAATTGACATCATTTATGTTTTTGGTAGTTCCAGTTTGAAGCTTCAGAATAACATCATTAAGCACTGTTTGCTTATGGAAGTGAACAACACTTTACAAGAATCAAGTTGTCGAACATGTTCAAAATGAGATAAACAACAACCAAGATTGTTATTGTTGTTTTTTGTATAAAAGCAAAATTTTATTTTAAATGTTTTGACAAAAAAAAACATTTGAAAATAATCAACTAGGCTTGCTTAATTCTAATTTATCATATGTATATATATAATTCAGATGTAGTTTTATTTCAGATTATGCAAATTTATTTTTATTCATATCAACGATAAGGTGCAAAATTATTTGCATAAATTTCAACTGATTTTCTAATGAATGTTGGAAATTGAATTGTTGTTGTGAAAATTGAACAATAGCAATGAAGCTCTTGGAAAATAGAAAAAAAAAAATATATTTTATCAAATGCATTTTGCACAATGCGTCAGAAGTGGCGTTGTGCAATGTGCGCCAACGAAAAGTTGGAATACTTGAATTTGACAAGTGCTTCTTCTTTTGGTTCACATTTTGCTGGGGAAAATGAAAAGGAAACAAAAAATGGTACAATCAAAAGTTGCTTCTCTTGGTGACGTCAGGAGATGCTTTTTTCAACCGGCTCCACTAGCCGTTTTCTTTGCAAACATGCATTTTCTGGATGTTTCCATTTTTCAATTATTTGACGCAAAGCAGGGCGGCTATGGAATGTATTGAAAAAATTTTTTCGCTTTTTCAACACAAGCCTTGCCCACTTTCTCATGCAAATTTTTGCCAAGTGTGCGAAAAATTACCATATTCCACGTTGGCATTTTTCCCACCAAAAATTTTTACGTCGACGTCAACATTACCGCCTCATGTTGTGCATCTTGTTGTCGGTTGAATGTGATGATCGTTTGTGCATTTTATGCAACTGGACGGTTTTAATAGCAGTTGTTGTGCGTGTCTGGAAAACAAGTAGCATGTTGTCAAAAACTGGACCGGGGTCAACAGTCACAAGCATCCGGATCAAAGTTGATGCCGCATCGGGTTAAACCAGACGGTTGGGAACAGTAGGTTAGGACAAGTTTAACAAGAGCAGCACAATCTGCATGGTGAGGAGACATTGTCCAATAGCTTATATATACACATGTGCATGTATGCATGTACGCGTACAACGTACAACATACTGCATACATACGTACGATTCAATAAACAACCCACCGGCGCGGGTGCATCGCATGCTTGTTTGTTGCAAGTGACAAATTGGAATATCAACCTGCGCAACAATGCTTCAAGAAAGCGCACAGGAAGGTGAATTTTGCCCTGCCCAGTCAATTTGCATTTTCGACTATTGTCCAGATATTTGCTATTGTGAAATTTCTTTTTTAGAAAATGTTAACTTTATTGACAATCGTCGACATCAGCATCGACATCGCAGTCACAAGCACAAAGGTGAATGAAACAATTATTTTCCAACCCATCTTGCCTAGATTCTTCTTTCTGTACAAATGACAACATTCAACTTGTCATTTATCGAAATAGCAAATCAAAATGCTAATGCATATCTTCTTCACTGAAAGCTTGCACAATGCTAAGAATTACACTACTATGGTAGTCCAGGTTTTGCAGGAATTTCCCAACTGGATATCAATTTGATCAGAGCATTGAGATAGATATAGGATGACAGTTTGATTGTTAATTTTTATTTTTTTAAATATTATTTTGCATTTTTAACATACACTATAATCAAATGAACAATTTTCAGGCATTTATGGAGAAACGGAAAAACATGAACAACAATCTTGCCCGTATCTCTTCTGTGAATTGTTAGAATTGGATGCAGAAATTTCTGGCAAAAAGTGTTGTTGGCAAGAAATTGCAAGGCGTGTAGTCTTTGATGTGTCATTTTGAAATTTCACCACTTGACCTGCAGCAAATTGCTGTTTGCAGATTAATTTGAATAAATTAATATTTTTAGGTGGATTAAATATGAAGAAACTGTTGCCGCTTCTAGAGCAAGATGGTCCAAACCGCACATACCGCTGTTGAACCAGCACTCGCTTCACAGTTTGAAGAACCATCTAACAAAGGGAGTATTTTTGCCCAATTGTGATGCTATAACTTTCAATGATGTAATTGGTAAGTTGACGCTTTTTCATCAGCTCAACTTTATGTGTGGTTTATTTTATATTATTTTATTTTAGAGATCGTAATAAATGAATGGAAAAAGAACAATCTGTTGCAGTCGCCAAATGATCGCATGGTTAAAGATTTGTTCCTTTTTCCCAAATGTCATGTATCGAGCAAACCGCTAGGATTCAGAAATTGCATGCAGCCATTGAAATCCAATTCGTATGAATTTGATCACCACGGTGAGGAATATCCAAGCATAGAGCCGTTGTCCAAATCAGAACAAAAATCTATTGTAAGTGAACAGTTGTGGTTTAGCGTTTCAACAATTGCATTTGCAGTAAATAATAGTTTTACAATAAAACTCTTCATGAAAAATTGCCATCTGATACGTGTGCTGCGGTGATGTTTGTTGGAAAATCACGTTTTGTCAACAAACCAGTTTCTGCTTTTGTCCGTCTTAAATTAGCTTCTCACATGCCATCAGTTTGTGAGGTAGTTAATGTAATTTCAATTGTAACGTGTGAAGGGGGATTTGCTTTGTTTCAGATAAATTTGCCTGTGAGCTATATTTTCGTTTTGCTTGCACCTGAATATCACGCGAATGATTTGGCTCACATTGGGCGTTGCTTGGCGTCATTGTTGACCGATCCCGCTTATGTGAAGCATTTTCGAACAGCAAACAGCGGTAATGAATTGGCTGAATCTATAGATGCATTTATGGAGAAAGCACTCATTATTCCACCGAATAAATGGCCCTACGAGGTCAAACTTCATGCAGAAAAAGTGCAATTAATAGTATGCGTTCTTGTTGTTGAAATGTGAAGTTTGTTTTTCAATGTTCACTGTGCAACTTTTAATTAAGGATGAAATTTCAAACAACAGGAAAGATTCCAATGAAAAGCATAAAGCAGATCTTGAAGGACTGTGTTATACTGGAAGGTAATGAATACGTTTGTCATAATTACCATGCGCATTTATTTGCATTCTTTTGTTTTGTTTTGAAACGCAATCTCAGCTTCTTATTGTGCAGTCGTTTGTGCATTTAAATTTATAACAAATTTATATTGAACTGAATGTAAAATTAAAATGTTTTAAAAACTTTAAATAGCTGCATGTTTTTATTTATGTGTGATTTTTTTCCCCATTGCCTGAACATCATGTTATTTTGTTGTAGAATATTTGGAGGACTTGTTGAAGATGTAAAAAGAAGATTATGGTTTTATAAAGATGACTTTATGGATGCTTTTGTCGATTTCAGCGCAATGAGTCAAGTTCTTGCAAGTGCAATGTTCATTTTTCTTACAAATTTAGCAAACATTATCATATTTGGAGCAGTGATGGGTCACATGTTGGATAATCAAATGGTAATCTTTTTCATATTTCGAAAAGAAGAACATTACATAAAATATTTACATATATATGTACATATTAAAGGGTGTCATAGAATGCATTTTGTCTGGTTGTATAAGTGGCATAGCGTTCAGTCTTTTCAGTGGACAACCTTTGAATATACTTTCAGCGACTGGTCCGGTGCTTATATTTGAATCTCTTTTTTACAAATTGTGCAAGTATTGAAAAGTTTTTAGCGTATCGTTCTTTTCTATGATGCAGTGCTTTTTAGTATGTGGGGTTGGAATTTTTTGGCATCAAGAGGCTGGCTATCCTTTTGGTCATCTCTTATTATTTTACTATTCGTCGCTACTGATGGATCATTTTTAGTTGCCTACATTACTCGATTTACGGAAGATTTATTTGCAACTTTGATTGCTATCATATTTATCGTAGAATCTGTGCAGAGTATGGTTAAAATAGCTGTAGAAAATCCAATCACCTATGAACCAGATGTATTTTCAATAATTTATTATTATAATTCATTAGCTGTTATTGCAGCTTTGAAAATATTATTATGCTTTAGGAAATTTTCAAAGAACCACCATGCCAATGCGTAATGAAACGCGGTACAAATGAGACGACTGTTCACATTGTTCAAAATATAACTAGCAAAGGTGGTGGTTAGCAACATTCAAGTTATGCTTCCCTTTTCAGAGGTGCTTTTTTTGTGTAGAGTGCAACTTGCTGGGCGGTGTACCAGAAGGAATTCGATGCAA
Source organism: Trichinella pseudospiralis (assembly GCA_001447645.1). Classification (NCBI taxonomy): domain Eukaryota; kingdom Metazoa; phylum Nematoda; class Enoplea; order Trichinellida; family Trichinellidae; genus Trichinella; species Trichinella pseudospiralis. The sequence continues at coordinate 46,277 of JYDV01000095.1, read as the reverse complement.
CTTTCACCCTGACGTGTTTCTGTTTTCCTTCGTGTTGTTCATTTCTGCATTTTTGATCATGCTTGGCTTCAAACTTTTGAAAAATTCCAATCTTTTTCCCAAAAGGGTATGTATGCATGCATGTGCATGTGCATGTAAAGCTGGAATAACCTTTGCCAACCGTGTTCATGATTTTTTATCATGCATATTTAGATCAGAGAACTGCTTACAAACTTTTCTGCTTTGATTAGCATCGCAGTGACAACAATCGTGAAAGAATTTGTCGGACTAAAAGTTCCTGAGTTGGTTGTGCCATCAAAGTTTCAAGTACACCTTTCACTTAGTATATGCAAATTTACATTGTTTTTTGTGCAGCCATCTTTTGAACGCTCTTGGTATGTCGACTGGACGAATGTTCAGCACTGGTGGATAGGGTTAATTTGCTTTTTGCCTGCAATTCTGTTGACAATTCTGCTAGTGATGGATCAACAAATTACGGCCGTCATAATTAACAGGAAAGAGAACAAATTGAAAGTAAAAGCAAAAGCAATACAAATTGCTTTGGTGATATTTTGCAATAAATTTGCTTGACTGCTTTTTTTTTAATTTTTCAGAAAGGATACGGATATCATTTGGATTTGCTGGTGATTTCAGTTCTTATGCTAATTTGTGGATTGTTTGGTTTGCCATTTTTCGTCGCTTCTACTGTACTTTCAATAGGTCATGTTCAAAGTTTACGCATGGAATCACCAAGCAGAGCACCCGGCGATAAGCCCATCTTTACGGGTATCAGGTAATGAAAAGTTTGCCAAGTTTTCAACAATGCCTTTGTTCTTTCAATTCAACTTTAGAGAACAACGAGTATCCAGCTTTTTGGCTCATCTTCTAATTGGCATTTCACTTTTCTTAACAATGCTTGTACAGGTTGGATAAAAACAGGTATTTTCATTATTGTTCATTATATCACTTTGTTTTCATTCAGATGGTTCCACTTCCTGCCTTGTTGGGAGTTTTCCTTTATCTTGGAATATCCTGCATGGAAGATCAGCAAGTCAGTGTGGACAATTGACCGCATTATTTCAATTTTACATTTTGATCAAAAAACAATAGTAATAACATTTTGTTTTCAGTTTGTTCATCGCATTTTGTTATTCTTTTCACCGGTCAAACATCAGCCAGAATTTGCATTTTTACAGTCGGTTCCGTTGCTTCGCGTCCATTTTTACACCGCAATTCAAATTGCAGCTTTTCTTTTGCTCTGCATTGTCAAATATACAAAAGAAATATCAATGCTCTTTCCACTAATGGTAATTGTTTTGTGGATTGATTGGATGCAAATTAATTTTTTCTTATCTATATCTATATATCACTAATAATAATAATATAATAATAATAATAACTAATAAAACAGGCTGGATTGATATCGCCAACTGTTTTAGCTGTTCTTCATGGTCCTGTTGCGGAAGTTGCTCGGCCGTTTGTTCACAGTACGAGAACTACGAGCACTAGATGACCAGTTGCCAACATGGTCTGAACTCACGGGATGCCGTTCTCACTGATCTTTATGTTCCACAAGCATGCATGCATGCATCTCTTTCTGATGCGAAGGTCATCTTTTTCCTCTTTCAAGACAACGTCAACTTCAATCCAAATCCTTGTAGCCTCACATTATTATAACAAAACAGCATTCGACAAACAATCTGAATCATTAAAATTTTGAACTTGTTTACATCCTGAGCATCTACTGTGCATCGTCAATTTGCTTGTTTCACTTCATTGAAAAGTCATTAAAAGTGATGTATATAATTGTGTAACATTTGTGCAATGTGCATTGAATTGAATGGAATTGAATTGAAATAAATTGAACTGAATTGAATTGCTCTTTCCTTACTTCTTTATTCATTGCAAATGACGTCTTCAGTGAATGAAAATTTGCAATTTTATATATTTAAAGTTACACAAATTGCACAATAAAAAGTGATTCATTCAAAATCACAATCAAATAGTAGAGTTAGTTGTTCGATTCAACGTCAGAAGCTGATTTACTTTATTTCATTGACTAAAAAAAACAACAAAACAGCATAATATACGGGAAGCGCAACGTTCAACGAAATTGAAACATGCAAATGCGAACAATTAACAGCATCTTCTTTACAAAGTGTACAATTTTTGCACGTTCCAAAGATCTGAAAGAGTTGCTCAAGCAACCACCAACAAAGCTTGCTTGAACACTTTTTCTCACCGGTTCTGGCCGTAAATTGACAAAACAGAAATGTGAGAAAAACAAAATATGAACAATCCAACTAAAGTGAAACAATTTTTACACAAAATGCACGAGCAATGAAAAAGCGACAACATCTGGAAGCAGCAGAACTACACATACAGGCACTATACTACAAGCTTGGGGGTGAATAGTAGTAGCAATAGTGTAGTTCATTGTGTGTCTCGTAAAAAGTGACAAACAAAAATACAAAATGCAGCTATAGCTAGCTAGCTCACTTACTGGCTTTTCATGACATGGCAAAGGGAGAGCAAAAGAATTCGCTCAGGCGAACTCAGACGTAGACTTTTTTGACAAGATGAGACTTGGGCAATGTATTATATCCGGACATGGATTTCAGTTGTAATCCAGAGTGCTGCTGAGAAGAAGTAGACAACTTTGGAAGAGTGTCACATAGGCCGATTTGCGGTACAGTTGAAGCTGCTTTTGAACTATTTACGGCTGTTTTCACCGTGCTGATCACTGCCGGATTGTTCTGGTAGTAGACATTTCCTGCCAGTTGATCTTTTGTTGGCAGACCCTTTTTTTTCAACAATCTACTCATTCTACACTTGTATCCGAAAAGAAATCCCAATATCGACGAAATCAAAAATGTCAACGGAATAGCAACTGCAAAGGCATCTGATCGATACGTCTCTTTGACAATTTCTGGATCATCTAAAATAACAACAACAACGCAATGAGCATATATCTTTTGTCACCGGTCAAAGTATTTTTATCAAAGTAGCAACACTTACGGCGAGAGCTACGAAAAGGAGACGATTCAAGATCGTTGCATGCACAGCCATCGCCTGAAATTTCCAACAATAAATGAAGATGAAAAACAATTTAATAAAAAGCTACTTTGTCCAGAAGTCGAGCCACCTGCAGGTTCAAGGTTAGCAGGTACAAAATCCTTCTGCAGTATCCCATCGAGAGATTCCGCTTTTGCCACTTTGGAACTTCCTTTACGAGAAGAAAAAACAATTGAAGAAGCATTTTAATTTCACAAATTTGAAAACGCTCCCTACCTGAAGGACATGCGCGAACGTTCGGCATCGGCCGACGAACATTTTGCAGTAAATTTAATTTCGACTTTTTCCATGAACTTTGACCAACGCAACGTTCAGCTTGAGTGTCCCAGGCGCAGTAAGGATCTTGAAGTTTCAAACAAGACCAACAATCGCGGGCTTCAGAGCAATGAAATAACGGAAGAAGACGAATCTCCTTTGAGCTGACGACGATCAACTTTCCAGAAGATGCAGATCTGTTACTGTTTTTAGGATGATAAATAAAAAGTCCAGTAACCACAGAATTGTCGGCAAATACATTGATCACTTCGATTAAATTGGATTTTACATTTCGAGAATCAACAGCAGTATTCAACATTTTCAACACTTTTCCATTGTCTTAAATTATAAAATTAAACTGAATACTTTGAAAATTACTATTTATGCAAATATAATTAAAGCAGTTCTTAACATTAACAACTGCTGTACAGTAGACGACCGATTTTAACACCATTTACCTGTTCCAACAAAAACAACATCGTATTCATGACCATCTAATCCTTTCACTTTTGCATCGACCGCAATCTGAGTAAACGATCCGCTGTATCCCAAGTGAACAAATAAAGGTGACTCGAACACATTTGGAATTGCATCGTTTAACAGTGGATTATTGTTCACAAAGTTCACTATATCATCGCTCAGAAGACGAGAATCATTAACACACTTAAAAAAACAAGCTAATAAATAAATAAAATGTCAGATTTGTCATCAAATTTACAAATCCTGGTTTCACTGTAGCAGAGGCAAGTACTGCTGAAGGATAGCGTGGCAAATGTCGCATTCCAGTATTGTGTCGCACTTTGAATTCACTTTTTTCAAATACTTGCTTCACGTCATGCATACTGAATGCGCATATAGCAGAACTTGGTATGATGCTGCTTGGACTATTGAACACTGCATACAGAAGTCGGGAATCGGACAGTGAATTAGATCCAGGAATACTCTCAGATGTTGCAACTACAACAAATAAGCAACATCATAAAGAAACAACTTGTGACTTCATTTCGCCAGAACTGCTGCTGTACAGAGAGGACATCTCTCTGTGTGCTTGAATGGTACTGTGCGTAAAGGAAAACCACATACCAAGCTCGTCAAAGTAATGAGGAAATTCACCCGGAGCAGAACAATTCAACGGAGCTTTAACAAAGCTAGTCCATGTGTCTTTTCTCCTAGCATGACCATGATCATGGCTACACACTCGTCCTACTCGAGCATAGACAGCTTTTCCACATCCTCGTTGTTCATACGTGGCTTCGCGAAACCAAAAATACACATAATCCTCAATTTTGAACGATGCCACAAAGCTTGGCTCTAAATGACAGATATTTTTCCACATGGCAACAAATAGACACAAAAAGCACCAATAATCCTACCGTTCAATATTTTCTTATCATATCTATTTGTTCTCAAGCCTAAATCTTCCTTCTTTGTCATATCCCGTTTGTAGATTAATGGATCTAATGTAGCAAAGTCGGCAGCAGTGGCTGAGAACATTTCTTGCGTTTCAGGATTATACACGTATGTTGAATTGTGCTCTGCATCGTAGGGAACCACACCGGCGGCGTGAAATTCCCTCAGTACCTTGTACTCGTTTTCCTGAAATCAATTTACGCGCAGTCAATTCAAATTTTCATCTATCATTCACTGGACGCAACGAGTGAAATTGAAATTCACAGATTAGCAAGAAAAGCTACCACCAAAGCGTAAGGCAAAATAACGTGAAGATTAAATTTGCTTTGAATTGCTTTGTAATTTGATTCAACCGTTCAATATTTCCACTTTTCAAAAATCATATGCCAACATTGTGATTGAACAAACACAATGAGAGAGGCAAGAATTGTTTGTTGAGATGAGAGGAATTTTTCTCATTTTCATATCGCACACATGCAATTGGCAAAGAACAGCTCCGGACAGATGGATGGTTTTCGAGTTGAAAAGCAAAAAAAATTTTTTTTCAAAAAACAAATTCCCATGCGCCCGAGTCAATGAGGCAAGCAATTTCGATGCAATAAAAGAACTTTTGAAAAAAATATCCAACAAAATTAACTAATTGCACGCCGACGTTGAAAAATTCACCAACGCAGTGCAGTGCGAGAAAAAATAAATAAATAAAATAATTTGCATATGCAAATTGAAAACTCAATTGCACCTTCGATGGTACAATTGATTAAATTGTCTAACCTGTTCTGCGTAGTAGAGTCGACACAACGGCTTGTAAGCATTCGTACCGCAGACGATGAACGTGCCGTCCAAATTTCTGGCGTACAATCGAATGTAATTTTGGCAGTCATCCTGAAAGTATATTCGTTTACTCGTGCTAGATGTATGTAAATGTTTGCTTGAAAAGATTGTAAAATTACAAAATTGAAAACTTATGTGAAATGATATTTGCATAAGAAACAAAACAAAGAAAATCTATTAATTAATTGCTTGTAGAAATGAAATGTCAAAATAGTTCACCTCGTTTTTGCCTTTCATCAAACATTCTTCAGTATTCTCTTTAGTTGATGGCCAATTCAAAGACTACAAACGTTGTACTCATTAATGAACAAAAATGTGCAAGCAGTTTTTCATATTTACTTGAACGTGGGAAAAATTTTCCACACTGATGTTGTACAACGTATTCCTATATGAACAAAGACAATATTTTTAAATAGTAATATTTCAATTTTGGTATATATATATATTTTTTTTCTCTGTCTCTATTTCTGGTATATGATTAATATAGTAGAATCAGTTGACAAAGTTGGATGCAAATTTTCATTTCACCATTGAACTTGTACAATGCACTTACCTGGCGCCGATGAGTAAAAATTCATCCTGCCGTGCGAGCACTTTGAAAGAATCCTGGTTTTTGTGACTGCCATCAAAATGAAGACCAAGTTTTGCTAAAATAATGAATAAAAATAATAACAGTTGTATTCATTGGATTTTTCTTTTCTTTCTCATCTCACACTATTATGCAAATTATAATTTTGAGGATAAGTTGTTTATTAATAAACTAAAAGGAAAAATTGTGCGGTGAAAGAAGAAGAATAATCGATAGTGTAGATTGGTTTTGGAATAATTTTGTTTTTTGCTTTTTTAAATTTAACAATATTTCAGATAATAATTTAGAAATATAGTGAGATTGAACGGGTATAAAGTTGAATGAAATATGTCCAAATGTAACAGCACAACAAGCCGCTTGGAAACTTATCCGCTTTATTTAACCGACCTGTTGACCAATATATTACGTAGAAACAGTACTTTTTGCTTAGTCTGTTTGTTTGTTTGTTTGTTTGTTTGCTTGTTTTGATATCAACTGGTTAATGGAATAAATAAAGAGTTGAAGCAATTGAATATTGTTTCTCTCAAATATTTGCCACAATTGTTGTTGTTGTTGTTGTTGTTGTTGTTGCAACAATCACTTGGGATGAAGAAGAAATTATTTTTCTTATTTTTTTGCAAATACAATCTGTTTGCTTTCAACCCGGAAAAAGAAATTATAATGAAAATAAAACGAGAAAAGCCAACTGTTGACGTTGTTGGTGTTGTTAAAAGTCAGCTTTGAGCAATGCAGCCGTGGGCTAAAGAAAACAGCATGCCGGCATAAAGCTGATCGGCCGGTTGCCAAGCGATACCGGCAACTTGAGTGGAGTGTGTTTGTTATTCAAATTTTGCCTCTTCAAGAGTTCAGAGAAGAAGGGGGCAAATAAATAATTCGTGGGCCATCGATGCTATCCGGTTGAAATTGAAATCTTGCAAATTTTAATGCTAATAAAAACTCTGCTTACCAGCCAACAACAACAACCGGCAAAGCTGAGCCGCATGGGAAAAAATTTAATAAAAAAAAGAAGAAATTTGCATACAACAAACCCGATTGGACATTGATTAGCTGCGAGTGGAATTACTGTTGGAAAGAAAACAAACAATTATCAAATCCCCTTTTGTAATGGGAATAAATTTTTTGCATAAACTTGCGTACATATTTTCTTTTTTCTCTGTGTAAAACTTGAGAAGGAGAAGGAGACGTTTTCTTGTCGTGCAAATATGAATAAAAATTACAACATTCTATGCATACAGAATTGAAGAAAAAGTAGTAAGATTGAAGAAACGAGATGAAGGAGAACAAGAACGAGGGGGCAAAATTTTGTCAACTTTTTTCAAATCTCTTTTCATTGAAATGATTTAAAAATGAAAAAACCCACACAAACAAATTTTGCTTTACCACTGGCTTCATAGCAGCAAAATTGTGCATGCACTGCTGATAACCATTTATTCATATTTATATTTATATTTATATTTATATTAAAAAAAAACATTTTTTCACCTTGCCAACTAATGTCATATATTTCAGAAGTAATCATTGGTTCGGTTGAAGCAAAAGAACCTCAGCCAAAAGAGCTGTGTGAACAAACGCGTGCCAAGTCAATGGCATTGTTCACCAATTGCAAAAACTCTGGGGTGGGTCACCGGCAGGTAAACCGATTTGTCCAAGCTGAACAACAGCCACGCCCGTTTGAATTGGAAAAATATTCTCGTCAAAATGTGCTGTTGTTCACAAATCACGGCCGTTGATTGGGCAAATTATTGTCGCAGGTGGAAATGCAAATCAAAAATATCGCCTTGGTGCTTGAATAAGCGGTAGCAGCTAACGCTGAACTGTAGCAATACTGTGCCCTTCATAGTTGAATAAGCAATGGAAAAGCATTGCCAATTTACACTCAACATCGAACGACGACAACAACAACAACAACAACAACAACAACAATAACAATACATATTAAAAATTACCATTATCAATTTGTAGGGGAAAATAATAAATCTGACACTCTGATCACATCAGGTTTCAACCAACAGACAAACAATTCACTACTTCTATAGCACAAAAAAAAAAATAAATAAAACGAAAAATATATTCAAATTTTCGCTTCTTAGGTGTGCAATATTTACGTTGAGTATTGCATAAATTCATCATTTGATTAATATTCACCACAAAAGTGGTTATTTATTCAATTCAATTTTACAATTGTTCATTATAGCTATAAAATATGAACTGATTAAAGTGCAAAGAAAACCCATCAATCAAAGCAAACAGACAAAGTTCTCGCCTAGATGATGTTGATTGATGTGAACGCAATTTCATGAACACTGACTGACTGCTTACGATTGAACTTTTTCACCATCCATGCAAGCATTCCGTTGCTGAATGCTATTCAAGCAAATATATACATATATATAATATTAATATTGTTGACAAATTAGAAAATTGAAATTTCATCCTAAAATTATCACTAGAGAAATATTATTTTTCTACTAATTTTTTTCAACAAATTCCGAAAGTTTTTTGAACAAAACACCTACGCTTTAAGGCTTTTACAATTGACTCATGCAGCAGCTGTTGTTGTTTTCTGGTTGGAAAGAAAAACAGAATTTTATTTTTTTTTATCACATAATTTCTTCTAGGTAATTAATTATTTAAAGCTGATAATAATAATAATAATAATAATAAAGTTAATCACACTAAATAAAGTTGTCGTTAGATGAGAAAAAATTTCAATCCCATGCAATAATTTTTCTCATGAAATTTTTATCAAAATTGAAAAGCAAGTAAATAATATATATATATATTGATATAACGTTGAAAATGTATCAACACGCGATATATCATTATATCCCGGTTGTTAGTAATGCAAATATCGTGGTCAAGCAAAATCATTATTGCTTCAAACAGTGCCCCATCAATGAATAAAAAGTAATATTTGTTTGTTTTTTGTGTTTCGCATTTTTTTTGCTCTTTAAACCAAAACCGGGTTGAAAATTTAGTTCAAGGATTGCCGGCTTAAAAACAAGGTGAGCCAACTTGCCTTGGCCCGTTATTAACAAGCTTCTTTTCGAAACACACAGGCACACACACACACATATATATATATATATATACGCATAGATGATAATAGATCTTTGTGTACTTTATCATTATGAATAAAATAGGAAATATTATTGAAAAATGAAATATACAATGGTTAATTAATTAATTTTTAATTGATCTTAAAATAAAAGAAATGTGATAAAATGAATGATTGAATGAATTATTCGTGACGTCAATGTGCTTTGCCAATTTGCCAAGTATGAGAGCATTATTGTTGAGAATATACAAAGCGTCCAAGCAAGCAAGTAAAAGCATATAAGCAAGCCAAGCTGTGAAACAAGAAACCAGCGAGACCGCTTTTTAACTGTGGACCAATTTTGTGATAAAAATTTTTCACCCATCAGTTCAGTACAGCGACACAATATTGTGAATGTAGTCCATTGGTGGGACAAGAATCAGGCTTTGGTCAGTTGGCCGTATATGTGTGTGTGTGTGTGTGTGTGCATGTATGCATATATGCCAACAGCAAAGAAAAGTCAAACATCATCAAACCGTAGGCAATGCGAGTTTTTATTATACGGTTGAGATGAAGCGCGGTGATTAGAAATACTGACTTCTCTTTCCTTACTGATGAAATATTTTCAAAGAAAAGATAGATAAGAACGGCCTGATTGCTTGTTCGATTTTCAACTTTGCCAATAATATGATTGAATATGATTCATTTATAAATTTCTACCATTTATCAAAAAAAAAAAAAAGAATTATAAATGCAAAAAGTTGTTATTGTTTAAATAAAACACAAAGAAATTAGCATGATTTGGTAATTGTTGTACGCTTCAGTGGGTCGTGAAATGTCATCAAAATGATGAAAATTGAAATTTATGCCCCGATCAAGGTACAGTAAGTCTTCCGTGGTACAAAGGATGGTACAACCAACGACAGGTCGACCTTTCAACGCCACCACAGGGATGCGCAGCTACAAGCTGTGCAAACCAAGGTCACCGTCAACAATTTCCAATTGCCCATTTGAACTTGTTACCCACCGGTAATAATGTTGTGTAATTTTTTTTTCTTGCTTTTGTCTTTTTTTTCACTCTCAATGTTTGTATCCTAGTCAAGATTAATATACATAAAAATTTGTTCAAACAAATTTAAATTTCTCAATTTCATCTAGCCATTCATCAATGCTTCCTTGTTGTTGCAATTGAATGAAAAATCAAACTGATCACTATCGGCTAGTTATACCTGTGAATCATATGCTGAACAAACAAAATGCAAAATACCCCGCACTTGTATTATAAATTTACATATGCATATGTATAACACAGAGAATGTGTCCAATCAACAGCAAAAACTATTCCACATTCACAATTGAGAAACAATTGTACACTGGTTAAGTCTATTATTTAAACTATCCAGTGTGTGCCGTTATTGCTACTAGTGTTGTGGATTAAAGAATAATTTTGTCGTGTTGTAATTTCCAATTCAAACAACACACGAAATTCCAAATAATTCCCACATATATACAAACAAGTACATGTATATTAGAAATGAGAAAATTTTGTGATTTTTGAAATTATAAGCTTTCTCTAGTCAACTTCCTCCTCGTTTAAGTTTCATTCTTTCTTTTTTTCCTGTAAATTTGTGTTGTAGCTTTGTTGTCAAAAATAAAATGACCGGCATAGCCGGGGACACGAGCATTCTCTTGGGAAAAAAGAGGGTAAGCGGTGGCGGTCAATGCTAACGCCAGTCGTCATGGAAACAAAAACAGTGCAAGCAATATTGTGGACAAAATTTGAACAAAGAGCAAAACTTTGCCAACGGTGAAGGAAAATATTGAATACAAAAGAAAAAAAAAATAATAACTTCGGCTGAGAACTTACTTGCGTCGACAATCTGGTGCGCCGTTTCTTCGCTTACCATGAAGCCACGGAGTGTAGCAATGGCAAAACAGAACAGCGCACAAAGGCGAAGCTGACCGCCGCGGTCCATCTCCACCAACAGAGGCTACTACAGGATGCTTTCCAAGTTAACCATGAGACGGTTGAAAATATCTGCACAGAAAAATTATCGACTGCTAAATCAGTATTGAAAATTATCAATTTACACGACGCGTAATTAATTATGATTATAACATCCGGTTGGTTTTTTCTTGTCCAATCATAAATCTATATATTGTACAGAGGGGGAGTGAACGAGAAAGAGAGTAAGAGACAGCTGAATGGTTGGTGTACGCGCAAGAGATTGCTGCTGCCAAGTTGGGATGGTCGTCAAGTGACGTACAGTAAGTAGTAGCTGACGACGACCAGTTTCTCAAGTAGTACTCAATTGGGGCATGCACATCACGGATAAAACGCCACGTCAACAGTGGTGACAAGGACGATGAAAAATAAAAGGGCAACAAGAAGCGAAGGTGAACCTCATGCTAGAAGAGCAGCAATGGCATGATCACTTTGGCTGGGATGAAGAATGTGATTTGTGAATATGCTTAAAGCTGCTACTGTAAGGCAGAGTTGCACTTCTCTGTCCGGCAACAATTGTTCACAGCAAACGACAAAACGACACAGGAAACGCTGTATACGACGACAACAAAGACAATTGTGCAAAAGTCAGTCGTCTGCGGCGGTGGCAACAGCACAGCATGAAGCGCACAATAAAACAAGTGCTTTCTCAACGTACTCTTCTTGCCGGCTAGAGAGATTGATGCTAATTGGAAAAAAGCGACCGCTCTCTGATTGGTCCACTCTCTATCTATCTATCTATCTCCCTTGACGCTAGTTTTTCCTACTTCTCTGATGACGTCATTCGAAGCTTTATTCACCTAGTGTTTGTTTGTTTGTTTCTGAAATTTGGAAAATTTATCCAATATATATATATCATAAATATTTCATAGAATTAAACAATTTTACAAATAACAAAATATATTCTGCGCATGCAAATAGTAATTGTGTAAAGTTCCCAAATTACAAATGAATCACCACAAACGGGGGAATAAATCAAAAACTTCTAATTAGTTATATACTTTTACTAATAATTTATGATTCATCATTTTCTTTGATTTAAAATAAAAAAAACCGTTATTTATAAAAATGCTCATTTTCAAACATGCTAACCGGGTTTTTTCAGAAAAACATATAATAAAAAGAGACAAAAAAAATAGAGCGCCATAAATCGTGGTTTCAATTCAACGTTGGTTCTGCATGTATAATAGAATTTGTTTGAACAAATTTAATAATCTGTTGGCATAATTGAAAAGAACAATCATCAACAATACCAAAACAGATTCATCTTTTCCATTTCAAAAATGCTTGAAAATTTGTAAAAATAAAAAACAACAACAACAACAAAAACAAAAACATAATAATTATGAATATTTTTGCCCAAGCAAAACTGCTGCCGCTTGCTGTTTCAAGAAATGAAGTCAGCAAACATTTTTGCCAGTTAAGGGCAAAACAGAGCGTTAATCAATGATCAATTGGAACGTCAAGTTGGTGATTTAATGAACCCAAAAGCGATGCCGTTCAAGCCTGCGGCTCCACAAACTGAAAGTGTCAATTAATTTTTTGTCAAAACGTTGCAAAATTTGGAACAGATATTAAAGCAAATGAGAGATATCTAATTTAAAATTTGACATCCAACGTAAAACTGGTACAACGCTGAATTTGGCAGCGCCCTTTTGCCGAATATTTGCCACTTTTCACTGACAAAATAATAAACACATTTTATGCTTGAATAAATAAATAATCTGTACGGTTTTGTCGATGATGATGAACAATTTTTCAAAAAGTACAACAAAAATTCAAATATATTTTATGCACATGTATAAAAGTTTCAAAGTCACCATTGAAAATATGCATGCTATGTTTTCAAATGGATTACATCAGTTCTCTCTCTCTATTTTTTTTCTTTAAGTAATAAAAAATTTAAAGAAAAAAATGAAAAATATTCATGCTATTTCAGAGGAAATTACAAAACCTACGCGTTGATAGAAAAATTTTTAAATGAGAAGAAAAAACAAAGCTGTCATCGTGTTTCTTTTTCTATAATTCATCTTGCACGGAAGAGAATATTAATTTTATAATTTAAATTTCCACTTTACGAACAAATACTATAAATTATTTGTGCATATAAAGCAATCGAAGCAATTGCACAAATTATCAACACTTAATTCACGTAAAGATGGAATTCATGTACAAGATGTTTGTGTTTACTACAAGTGAAAGCATCCCCAACATTTCCATTTTCCACCAACGGCAGCAGCATTGTCTGCATAAAAGCGTCTCGTCATAAGCTATTTGATTTTTTTTTTTTTGGTTCTGGTCACTTGATAAAATTTCAGCTGAGAAGCAGAAAATAAATGCATTAAGTGAATCAAGTTGGTGAAGATTATTTTTCGAATTTTAAAATTAAAAATGCACTGGAGTAAAATTAAGAAAAAAGAAAAAACAACAGCAAAAAGCATTATTCAATTATGCAAAACTCGTTTCTATTAACTTTGCAAAAAAAAATTGATGTAACAAAAATAATCATTTTTTTCTCGTTCCCAAACGCCATTAACGATATAATATTAATAAGAAAAGATTTGATAAATTTTGCATTAATGCAAAACTGCTTCCTCGCAGCTCGATGAACTTAAAAAAATGCTGCGAGCATATATTTTAATGCGCTTGATATTTAAAAAAAATTCTTTTTTTTTTAAAAACAACTTGACGTTATTATTGATGAATTAAAAAAGTGAATTATTTTTTTAAAAATTCACACTTCAACAGTTGTAGCTTTTTGTAATTTAGTTTTAAAAATTAATCTGGTCAACTTTATCAAATTCACGAACAATTCTACAAAAAAGCAAGCATGCAGATATTTATTAAGAGAGGTGCAATTTTATGCGTAATCAGCGTCGGATGTGATTTTGTGTTATAATGAAGTTGTTTTCCGCAGCTTGAAGAAGTTGCAACGAAAATCAATGAAAGTATGCGCATGCACCCACCCTATGCAAATGCGGAAATAAGTCGGTGTACAAGTTTGGGCATTTTGCAATGGGCCAAGCATTGATCAGAGTGCATTTTAGCAGAAGAGCCATTAAATCATTCATTTGGCTATCAGTGAACTCTTGCAAAGCTTAAACCGTTGCGTGCAATGAATGCATCCGAGCGTGCCAATCACAAATAAGTCCCTTCTCTTTCTATGGCATTGATCTCAGCATCTTCAAATTGCAATCGTCGGCACTGTTCACTTCGATGGGACTTGCTAATAATCACATTTTGCCTGAAAAAGCTCCCATTTGCACACTTGTATTTATTCTCTCATTTTTTCCCACATACCTTTGCTGATTCAAATTTTCACTACTCATGGGAAAAGTATGAAATAAAAAAGAAACTTTTTATCACATTTAAGCTACATTTTACATAAGTTACATTACATAAGAATTAATTACATTGCTAACAAAATGCTCGCTGCCTATTTTCCCTTCCTACTACTGTTGACGCTACTTGCAACGCACAGTAAGCACTTCTCCACATTAATGCTACACAATTATTCAATTTGTATTTTTAGCTTGTTCAGAAGACGCCTTGCACTCTTCAGATCAAACGGTAAATAGTATGCAAGTTAATTTTATACCGTTTTACTGTTTTTAGATATCTCCCAAATCTACACACAATACAAGTAAGTATCTCTTGTTCTTTCAACTTTTGAATTTTTGACTTTTCATTGAACACTTTTTCACAATTTCAAATTGAATAAAATCATCTTACAATGTTTAGCAAATTCATTGAAAACCTTTACGAATAATGGAAAAATTGGAATTGCATTTCCTGACGGAGTTCCTTGTTTAATGGCTCAGTTGGAAGCTCGATTGGTGATACGTCAATTGGGCAAAGTTGTAAGGCGTTGTATATTATTTCTCTGTTTTGTTAAATTCATAATTTGTACATATGTATATGTTAAGAAAAAAGAATATGACGATACAGAAAGTATATTGTACATTCCCAGTCATCATACTGTATTCGGAAAATGTGCTGCTAATGTTAACGATAAATCAGAATTAACAATTGTTTGGGCTACTGATGACGGCGGAAAATATGAACTGAGCCATTCTTTTGCCGCCGTTAGTTAATTATTCACTGTTTGCTGTGTTCTGCTGAAATGAGGTAAAATTGTTTAGGAAAAAGTCGAAAGTTCCATCAAAAGCACGTGGAAATGGACATGGAAATTGAAAAACGCCACGTTAGCCTATTTCCCACCAATAGAAAAAGAAGGTTAGCTAAAGTTATTTATTCAAGCTGAAAATATAACAGTGCATTTCTGTTGTTTAATTTGTATTTAGAAAAAGAAATATGCACTCATGCACTAACATTAATGCTTTAATGTCAATTTGAAAGCATAACGTTTAGGTGAAATGGTCACTTGCTACATGACGAACAAAAGTCAAATTTGGGCTCCGTTAAAGCAAAGCTTTTTATGCAAACATGCTCTGAATATCACTCTGATCAACAATCCTGCCGAACAACCGTGCAACGTTATTGTACAATACAAGGCAAACATGCAAATTCTCGCCTATAATTTGGACAAGTCGAACGACTTTGGCAACAGTAAGACAACAGGCAGTGGTTAAAAAAAATTAATATTTAATTAGATAATGAAAATTTTCAGCTTATTTATGCGATCGATCAAAAGAAATTGGAATATTAACCCGACTGAAAAGCAGCTCAACAGTATCATGTGGATTTGTACTAGGTGCTTGCGCTGTGGCAACTATCATAGGCCATTCTGTAAAAAGACACTGGTCATTTGTACAGCAACCATATTTCAATTTAGAATAATTATTTTTTGTTACTTTCCCATGTTACCATTTATTAATGATATTCATTACAAGACTAGATATACAATATGAGGACTAGATATACAATTCCACTAAATTAGTAACAATATTATTAGTCATTATTTAAATTATGCTGAAAGCTCAACTTGAATTTAGTGCTGGATTGCTGTTTTCTTTACAAACAAATGTTTTACATTGTGTGAAAAGAAATTTAAAAATAAAAGTTATTACTCAAACAACGGACTCTTATTTTCATCATCATCATCAGCATCAATAACGCTTCACTTGTAATGAAATAATAATTTCGAAGAAAACGTAAATAAAACTTTAAACGTAAGATTTAGCAGTTAATGAGTTCGTGATAACAACCTTTAAACTGAAAGTTCGCTTGTTGCATTGAAGCACACCAATTAAAAGAAAACTTAGAAAAATTATGAGTATTTCTACACTGGCAGCTATTTATAGGCTCGAGTATTCCAATTTTGAATTGCTTTAATCAACATTTCATATTCTCATTTCTCTAAAAACTTCCTTCTACTCATTTTCGTCAAACTATTAATATTATTAATA
Organism: Trichinella pseudospiralis; assembly: GCA_001447645.1. NCBI lineage: Eukaryota > Metazoa > Nematoda > Enoplea > Trichinellida > Trichinellidae > Trichinella > Trichinella pseudospiralis. The sequence continues at coordinate 29,727 of JYDV01000095.1, read as the reverse complement.
AACTGCATTATTTAATATAGTGCTTTTTATTCATTTATTCATGTAAGAAAAATGCTACGCCAATAATTGTTGCTGTTTATGAAATAGCAAAATACTTCATGAATATTTTGAATTACATCCCCATAATGTAATTAAACCCAATTAACATAAGAGAAAAGAAAAAATGCTGAACTTGCTTATTAACGTCATAGCTGCAGTCAGCTCAAAAATAATTATCAGCAAAAGCCGAACTAACCGATAGTAGTAAAATCTCTGGAACATCGCGGACCAGGAATTTGACAGCTACAATAAGCAACTTTCAAAAAATTATGTTTCTCGGGTTAATTTCTTTTGCATTCAATGAATTATAAAAGTGCTAAATTTGAAGTTTGCACAGTAAATGATGAGCAAGTTAGAATACTGTATATACTTTTACTGTATTACCAGTTTTTCATGTTGATTCTGTCGCATGGAATGGAAAGAAAAACTCTTCTTTTGAATGCCGAAAATTTGTATTCTTTTATGCGAATAATACTTCTTATTTATTAAAATAATGTGACTATGAATTTTGTTATGCATTTTCTATGACGAAGCATTTTAGAGTTTTAAAATTGGTATCCTTACGATTTTTTTACTAATTTTACAGTCATCTATCTTGTGCATCTGGATTATTATTTTTTCGTGTATCTTTGCAGAAATTTTCAGGTAACTTCAGTGTTTCATTAATAAATAAAATAAAGAAATTTTACAAATTTACGAAAGCTTCAGTTTTTTTGTTTAATTCTAACTGATGAAAGTGATCTTGGTTGTGATTTTGCATTTGCATGTATTTTGCATTATTTTTTTTCTAGTAATTTATTTAAATTTCTGTGAAATTTTATTATAATTCTTGATCTGTCGAACACAGCTGAAGATGTATTGTTTGCTTGCTTGCTGATTGAGAAACAATGAAGAATTATTGATCTCGTCACAAAGCTGTTCTCGTCGTCTCTAAATGGGTACACGCAGGTACAGTTCAGTTGTTTACGAGAGCATTTTGCAAAGATAATGGTACTGTTGATAAAGATCTTTTAGTTTCTAACTGGTTGATCGCATTTGAATTTTTTTATTATTTTTTAAAATAATTTCCATCTTGACTGTATTATTCATTTAATTGTAAATTATTTTGCTTTGAAGTATGCAAATGCAAATAATTTTTTTCGGGGTTTTGTAATAAATTAGTGTTATTTTATTTTTAAATGGATGGCATATTATTTTTTGACATCAGTTATAAATAATTGTTATAAATACACATAATTGTATACGAAGTACATTTATTAACTTGATATTATTGGTTAAATATTCATATTAATTTAATTTTTAAAATTTTATTGTGCTTTTATAAATCATAATCAAAAGGCTACGTTTGATTTTTACACAGATTAGAGTTTAGAATGTTGTGTTTCTAATGTAAAATTGGCCATATTGGTCAGTGTTTGCATATAAATTGTAAGATACTTTTATTTTCAATAATTAAATTATTGTTAAAAAGGAAAACTTTTTATAATTTTTCCAAATATCGGTGTTTATTTGACTGTTAAGGCAGTGTTATCTTGCACTGGTATGTATATATATATATGTCAAGGTTTTATTTTCTGTTCGTTTATTTCGGCATTACTTGTTTTCCAACTAGAGATAAGTATGATGCTCGATTTGCAAAGCATTCAGTTATTTTGCATATTTTATATTAATTTATTTTTAAAAGTAACTTTAGGTTCAAAATGAAAAATAAGAATGTATTGTTTTTTTTCATGTGGTGAAATGTTTTCCCAGTCACTGAACTGATGATCAATTGATTATTCAAAATTGCTATTCTGCTGATCGAGATATGAAACAGTAGAAATAAGGAAATGTCAGAAAGCGGTTATTTGCTTGTTCTGGATATTCATTATTATGCTCTGCTATTCATCGCATTTTGCGCTTGTTCAATTATATTTTTTACGTTGAAGAAAAGTTGGATGCAGATTTCCAATGTGTTCATTTCTTGCGGTTTTCTTTATATTCAATTTAATTTGACGAAAGATGCATGCACAATTGATTGAAGCTTGCATGCACAATTGCCCAGCAAGATGTACAATCACCTTTAAGCTGATTTTTCTTTTTTTAATAAGCTGGTCGGAAGAAAATTTCATTTTCACCACTTGGATTTGTGTTGATGTTTATGAAAGATTTTATTTGATTAGTTGACTTTTTACAGTCTGATGAAGATTATGAGGTTTTACTTTCTTGATTATCTTTTTTTTTTCAAATTCACCATTGATCATTGTTCAGCGTAAGTGAATAACAAGTTTATAATAATAATAATAGTGTTTTTATTGAATATATAATATGTTATGGATTATATTTATTTGCAAAATAATGAAATCAAGTATTTGTAATAATTAAAAATTTTGGCTTCTTTTATAATGGATAGTATTGTTGTTTTCTATTTAAATATTGCACAAGATTGAGTAATAATTAAAATTAGTGAATTCTGTGACATGATTAACAGCAAGCAGAAATGAAAGGCTTGTTTACGCTCGGCTGGCGTTTGGCAAATCGATCGCATCGCCAAGTGCATTGTTCGTTCATTCTTGTTGCTTTTACGCATTTCATTGCGTTGCTGTTTTTACCATTTGAAGTGGAAAAAATTTTAATTCGATTTTTTATAAATTATTATTTACTATTTTTCTTATTTCAATGCATGTAAGTGAATAGAAGTAGGGAAAATAATAATTATGCGATAATATACATTTCTGTGAATCTGTTGTCGATCATTTTTATTTTGTCGATCACCTATTTTTACATTGTGAACAGAAATTTAAATTGTTATTGCAAATATGTTGACAAGGTGTGAAATGTTGATGGCGAAAGTTCGATTTGAAATCAAGCTAACTTTTTTTTTCGTTCAGTGGTAATTTAAACTTTAAAATTTAAACAATATCATTGTCAACGTCGACTGACACAGGTTAAAAAATTTGATTATTGTTGAACAATAGTAGAGTGGTGTTTGTCAGTTCAGCTGTTGTATAATACATCTTGATGCAATGATAAGAAGGCTGGGAGGAAGGAATAAGTGAAAACTAAAGTGAGGATAGCTAGTGCTAACTAACTAACCAACTATCTCTGGATAGCCGGCTAGCTGAGCTGTATAAAAGGTTCTATTGATTGGTGTAAAGTTGTTGCATCGTTTTGATGAAGCCATGTTACGACTTTGATTGTAGAAAAGAAATTGCTTTTCAGTCGCTTGAGTTGGTAACGCACTGCCGGAAAACAGATCAATGTTAATTTAATTGCTTGTGGTGTTGTTTTCAATTTATTGCAAGCAGTTCATTTGAAATTGTCACTATTTTTCTTTTTAAAAATTATTATTGTTATTATTATTATTATTATTATTATTATTATTACTATTGTCGTTTGTGTTCACCAATACTGGCTAACAGTTATATAATTGAAGCTTTTCTTTGGTCAGTTACTACTACAATTCACAACATTGCCTAGTTTTTTTCTTTTTCTTTTAAAAAATATTCTTGAGATTTCTTTCATTTTTCTTTTCCTTTCTTTTTAAATATTTATTTGAAAAACAAACAATGTGAGTATATACATTTACTTCACTTATTATTTGAACACTTACTTATGTTTTTAATAAATTACAAATTTGTTCACACAGTCTGATTGAAAAAGTTTCTTATTTATCACTTTATAATGTTTAATTATCAAGAAATTTTTATTGAAAATGGTCATTTGAAATCAGCTCCAATGAATGATAAGAATTCACATATTCACTAAATTGCACTCTTCTTACGTTTGTTAATTTTATTTGGTTATTATTATATCGAATTTTGGAATACAATTGTTTTATTATGATTTTTTTCAAATTTGTTTAAAAAAATTATCGTGTTACAGTCGACGATATTTCTGTTGTATTTGTGATGGTAATAAATAAACCAACAGCACTGTAGTTTAAGAAAAATTATGAACAATTTTATTTTTTGTTAAATTATTTATTTGAACTAATCTTTCGAATAAATTGGTTGTTTTTCTTGTTATTATGTTATTTCACGAAGACGTGTTTGTGTGAACAACAAATTGAAAATTGTAGCAACTCTACATTTGTACGAATTTCTATTCTTCAATACAGTGAGAATGATTTTTTGCTGTTGTCTGTTGATTTTAATATTTCATCTACAGTATGGTGATTCTTATTCGGTGAAATTTTGGTAAATTATTTTTGTAATGAAGAAGCAAATCAGGCATTATTGTTTGATGGAATGTTTGAAAATAGATTTACAATTCATCGTACGTTTTTTTAGCGATATGAACATTACAGCTAAAAGAGTAAATAAATAAATAAATAAATATTGTAATAATCCATTTTTGACCAAATCTGGAACTTTAATAATAATAATAATAATAATAATAAATACACGAGTGAGATATAATATTTACCTTTGCACAAGTTGAACTTGTAGTGTTCTTTTCTTTAAAGCCAGTGAAAAATGTTGAAAGTGGAATTCTTTATTTACTTGATTGGTTGGTGTATTTAAAAAAAATTTAAATTCCAATGAAAAGGGAATAAATAAATTAAAAATAAAAGTACGCTGTTATGTATATTATTGATATTGTATTCTTGCACACGGCATTTCACTTGTGCGGAAATGTCGAATGCCAACGCTGTACTTGATGAACAAAAATGTCAAGACGTGCATGGGAAAATTATTTCAGTATTTTTTTTTCATCTCCTCTTTCATCATTATCTAATTTTGAATGGTAATTTTTGATTTATCAATTCAGTTAATGAATGATTAATTAAAATTAAAAAAAATAAATTTGATGCATTAATATAATTAAGCAATGACATTATTGGGATCATCTTCTTCCTTCTATTCAGCTGCTTCTAACATTTCATCTATTCATTGATGAAAGTGAAAAAAAAATTTTTTTTGCCTTCTGTCTTTCTCACTTACATCAACAAACAGTGGTTGAAAACAGATTCTCTCCTTATTATCATTCAGAAAGCAGTGAATGAACAAATAGCAGAATTTATTTGATTCTCATTACAAATAATGAGCAGAAATTTGAACATGAAAAAAATGCTAATAACACAAAAAGAAGATCTCAAATTATAATTCTTTTATTTTCTCTTATAATCCATTATTGCCAGTGACTCTTTTTGTCCCACTTTTTTATATATAAAACGAGCTGCAAAACCAGTTTTTCAAATTCACTTTTTTCCCGTCGTCACCATCTGACCACAATTATGCGATTTTCAGGTATCAATATTAATTGTAATTAATTATTTTCAGAATTTTTCATCAGGAAGTTGTTTTATTTATTTATTTATTTTTTTTTTGAAAGTTATTTTCAAGCGTTTATTTAGAAGCATTTGTCAGTTTTGCTTTTTTCATTTTGATTTCGTATCCACCGATGGAGTTTCAGTTCTGGGTTTTTATTTGGTTTTGTTAACGTTTTTTCTACAACAGTGAAAATGAGGAATAATTTGAAATTGTGATTTTGTTATAAGAAATTCCAGAGTTGCTGAAGCGGATCCAATCGTACAATGAATGCAAAGGTAATTTTCCTTTTCTTTCTTCTTGCTTCTTCTTCTTCTTCTTCTTCTTCTTTCATTCATTCAAGTGTGAATTGTGAGAAGTTCCATTAAAATTATAAACGAATAATCACTGTTGTATTAATTAAAAAAATAATAATGTTGGACAAATTTTCCATTTCAAATGTTTCCAACCAATTGTATGCTGATGGTGGGATTTGCTTTTGATTGTTTCAATAGTATACTTTTTGTTGTTGTTTTTTTGTATATTAATTTTCTTCATGCGGGGTGGTGGCATTCATGAAAATACCATGAGCAAGTGTAAATTTTACATCCCATCGTGGGAAAAGTTTGCCTGTTCGAGGACGTGAAATTAATTTCTTGCTGAGCTTCGGTTTTTAGAAGTTGAAATTTTCCATTACAGTTCATTTTTTAATCTGTCATCAAAAAAGAAATAATCAGTCCAAAGTGAAATGTTTTCTTTTCTTTTTCCTGTTTAAGAATAAATTATTCATTGTTTATTACTTGAATTTTTGGAATGATTTTGCCTTCTCTAATTATACTGTATAGGCAGTATAGTAATTATGATTTAATAACTCTTTCATATGATTGGCAGTGAATTTGAACGATATTTTTAGCAGCTGATAACTGTTTTGCATTTGTAGTATGCAAAAGAAAATTCACATGAAAAATGTAAATAAATAAATAAACGAGTGAGGGAGAAAAACGGTAAAAATTGTTACTTCTCTGCTACTTACGTGTGTGTATTTGTGCATATATTGTTTCAACAATCAATGACGTTAGTGGATTATGCGTAATATCAAAAGGGAGCGTTTTAATAGCACTTTAATTATTAATTAACATGACACGTGTCACAGTAATGAAATGCCATTTATTTGGTTTCATTTGTTCAGCATTTATTTTGCACAGTTGATTTTCAAGACTTCAGCAGTTGCTCTTTTACCAATTAACAAAAGATATAATTGATTGACTGAAATTTTGAATTCTTTTTTTTTGAAATAATATTAAAATTGAAATGTTTAATTTCTAAGTTGAAAGCTTGAAAATGAACTTCGATTAAAATAAAATTGTTTTTTCTTTAATTTATTTTTGACGATGATCATCAGTAATGCAATGAAATAATAAAATTGAAGAGCGAAGATTTATGTTATTTTATTTTCGAAATTTATGAACAAAAGACGAATCGTTTGTACATTGTTGTGTAGTGTAGGCATGGTTGATTTTGATTTTGATTTTTATTGCTTTTCTGCAATGACAACAGCATTGCTTTATATTAAACAAGCAATTCAGTGTTTTATTTATACGATTTTTCTGGTTGATTTGCTCAAAATTGAAATTCGTCGACACGGTTCAAAGGGAATAAGTTATTCATCACAATCAATGATCAATAGTTGATGTTTTTTGGTTTCTTTTTTTTCTTTCCTTCATTCAATTTTTCACAATCATCACATTTCATCTGTTCATTCATCAGAATTCGTATTGGGCTTGATTTCTTCTTTTTATTATTATTATCATTATTATTATTAAATTTATTTATTTTTCTGTCATTCACTTGTGTTCTTAATTCAATTTGATTAAATTGAATCAAATTTCACTTTGCTGTGGTTTTCCGTTGCGACGCTTAATTGAAACAATCAAAAGAAAGAACAAGGAAAAATATGATGATATAAAAAATAAATTTTTTCATTTGAAATCTTTTTTTCTTTTTTTGAAAATAAATTACTGTAATGATTTCAGAGATGTTGTTCAAATAAATGAATTTTATTTTATTTTTCAACTCTTTCATGTGTGGGGAATTTTTTTGAATTAAAAAATGAATGTATTTTTTTTTATTTCAATTTTTAACACGTACACTACCAACTTTTTATTTTATTAATTTTCAGGTTTAATTTTATTGTTTGACCTAAAAAATTAAATTCTTTATTTTTTAATTTTGTATGTTTATATTGTAGACAAATTGAAGTTGAAAATATTATTTTTATTTATTTTATTTTATTTTTAATTTTGTCAATAAATTTGTGTATCATTTGTAGTTTTTCTCCTCCATTGGTTACTGTATAATTTGAATTTGATGAATGAAGAAGTACAGGCGAGTGAAAATGCGGCAGCGATTGACAGTGCGCGTTTTGCGCGTGTTTGCCTGTCGTCTTGTTCGTTGATTTCATTCATGAAATCATTCATTCATTCATTTCAATCGTTGTCGTTGTTGTTCGAAGATGAAAGTTGGCTTACAATTTTTACAGTTTATTAGTTTTCTTTTATATGTTTATTGTCCACGCTTTCCTTGTTCAACCGGATGCAAATTGGAACTAATTTCATCGTTGATGCTGTATCGAATTGCGTGTCTGCGGTAAGATGTTTAGCAAATAACAAACATTTACTTAATGAATTTTTATCGACCAACTTGAAGCGCAAGAATTGACGACGTCTGTGTACACACATACACCATACACAGCCGTTTTAGTGTGTAAGTTATCTATCTGCTCTGATGTCTGATTTGCTGTTGTTCATATATTTTGTTTACACTGATATGAAGTTTGCCAATTTTAAATTTTGAAGTGTGAAAAATAGCAATATCTGTACAAATGTTTGTATTTTATTATTTATTTTCTGTTACAATTTTTGAATAGGTTAGAGAAGTGATAGATTTTTTTTGTATTATATTTTTATATTTCATAGTGAAAAACGTTTCCCATTTTCGAATAATAATAAGAAGAAGAGGAAAAAAATAATAATGAAAATTTTCTGATGTGAAGAAAAGTTGATTATGAGAAGATGATTAAAGGTTTTTAATCTTGAAGCAGTTTGAATAATATATTTATAATGATAAGTGATAGCGACAGGTAAAGCGGACAAGTATCAGTTCTGGTAGTGGTTTATTGCGTTGGTTAAGCTAATATGGCTACAGTTGGTTGCGTGCACTATTGCATTGATCCACATCTTTTCCGGATCAACGAAACTGCAATACGCACACACACACACACACACACACACACACACACACACACACACACACATAATATATATACATAGATGGTTAGTCGACTTGTCAGACAAAACGGTTCCTTTCTTCTACTTCAGCTACTTCTTTATTGATTATTGTGTTCGCTTTTAGCATCTCTTACTTGAGCATTAGCTCTGTGCGCTTTTTAAGCTTTTGCAAATCGCTGAAACTAGATTATACACATTCTAATATGAACTGCTTGCTTCTTCTTCTTCTTCTTCCTGCTTTTTTTCTATTGGATCAAGTTTGTTCCGTCATGGTTTTCTATTTCTTTCAAAATCTTTATTCAATTTCAGTTTGAAATAAAATTTTATACAACTATTTTAATAATGTATAATTTTAAAAAATATTTAATGATTATTATTGTATAGTTTATTTTCATAATTGAATCAAATATGGAATTGTGAAAAATGTTTACATTTATTATTTTCTATGGTGTATGTATGCTTTGCACTGAGCTCTGAAAAACAGCTTGATCATGAAATCTTATATCGATTCTACACATTCGGGAAATCCGATACCAGTAATCTTTAGCTGTTTGCATACTTTTTGATACATGCATATATGTATGTATGTATGTATGTATATGTGTGTGTTTTATTTCAATATTTGGTTTTTCATCTATGTCATACTCATATATACATTTTTTTAAAAATTATTTTCATATTTTATATATTGTTTTCTTTGACAAATGAATCCATTACAGATATTTAATTATTTATATTTATTGCAGTTTATGCAAAAAAAATTGTCCAGCTCGATTTTGTACTTGTGAATATGGTCCTTTTTTTTCTTAAAAAATTTTTCATTTATGTAAGTTGATTTGTTATTTTTGTTTGTATGAAAGAAAGGAGAAAATTAAATTTTGAAAATTTCTATGCAAACTTTTCATTCAGTTACTTTTCTAAGTGGTTGATTGATTTTCTCAACTTGAAATATCGAACAAACAAATTTATGCTATTGCCATGCGTGCTTGTTTTCTTCAAGTACTTTTTCTGCTATTCGATCTTTATCATTATCATCATCATCATCCTTTTCTTCTTATTCTTCTTCTCAGCACATCATCAGTCATCTTTTCCTCTTTTTTTCCCCGGTTTTGTTCATATGTGGGGGATGTATTATTTGCAACATCAGCACATTGAGAATATTCTTCTATTCAAGTATATATTATTGCATTTATGGTTTTTTATTCTGTTTGTGTTATTTAAAATAAATGAATAACACAAGCACTGTTGTGATTGATTATTGAAATTAGAATTGAAAGAAAAAGAAAGTTTTTACCATTTTGTTTAGTTCATAATTTAAATTTAATTCAAATTATTATTTACTCAAGTCAGGAGAGGAGAATTGCCACGAACCAGTTGAGATCATTGATTATCAATGCTTGCATGCACGCGTTGAATGTCCAATTGAAAGCTCTGAGAATTGGTATTCATCTGAGAGTAGAAGCTTATTGATTTATTTTTTATTTTTTTTTCCTTTTTAACATTTTATTTTACTGTCTGGATTTGCATCTTGACGGTTGACTTGTCATATTAATGATTTGGAATCGGGATTACTTTTCATATTTTGCATTTGAAAAAAAAATCATTCAAATTATGAAACAAAAACTGAAAAACATCGTCATTGACTGTTATAATTGTAATTTTTCTGTTTATCAAGTGTTTTGAATTTTTGATAACTTTTGTAACGCAACAAAAGATGCAAAAATATTTTATCATCATCACTGTTGTTGTTTGTGAAAAAATATTTTTTTGATAAAACAAAAACTGTTCAAGCTGTTCAAGTGGGTTCTGCCAAAGTGTAAGAGGATCATTGAACAACCTTTGTGCAAATCGATTTTGCCGAGGATCGGCTATTGTTTGTTGGGTGTGTGTGAGAAGATATTATGAATTGTAGTTTTCGTGATGAGACCAACTTTGGCAATTTTAAACGCTCTGATTGATTTTCACACAAAGGGTTAGCTGAACTGGCCGGTCGGCTGGCAACACTGCTTCTTCCCCTCTGGATAAATGCGGATACACTGGTCCATTTTCTCTTGTCCATTAATATATATTATACAGGTGATTTGTTGACATTGATGCTGATTGTGGTGACGGCGATCACTTGATCAAGGTGAAGGTAAATTTTGATCAACAATTCAAATTTCTCATTTCAATTCATCTCTTCATCGTATATATTTTTGCATATTATGCAAATTAGTTTTATGTTTATTTTCAGATGTGATCATTTCAAAATTGAAGTAAAACTTGAATATATCTTTTTGTTTGTTTGTTAATCTAACTCAAAAATTTCTTGTCAGCTTGCTATATGTTGCAAAATTTATTATCATCATCATCATCATCGATATTATTATCAGTAGTAGTTGTTTATCGATGCATTTGAATGGAGATGAATTTTGATTTGTATATTTCTTGAACAAAGAAACAAACAAATAAATAAATCACAATTTATAATTGAATTGTTATTTCATATTTAATTTTCTGCTTTTTCATTTTAATAATATCTTCTTGAAACGTGACGGTTGTTCAATTTTTATCATCTTGAAATGTTGCCATTCTATTGATTGTGCGTGACTGAGCAAAAGCATCATTCAACTGAACTTTGTATAATAATATTCATCAGCTCAAGAGATTTTCCTTAATTTAGTCACGCTGAACGTGAAACTGACAATCTATCAATGTTATCATTATTATTATTATTATTATTATTATTATTATTGTTGCTATTATTCACATTCTTGTTTTTCTTATTGAAGTCATCTTTTTATTAAAAAAAAAAAATTTCTTTTCAACAACAACATTTCCAATCTACAGTGCTCTTTGTTTATGCATATTTGTAAGTCTGCTTACGTGGAAAATGCAAATTTTTCAATGCATTGTTTGTTTGTTTTTCCTTTTCAATGGCAATGAAAAAGGAGCCCATAAAAAGCTGTTCATATTTTTTTCCTACAGTCTCATTAAATGGTTGTTCGTTGTGTTCAGTGATGATTTGGCATTTTTACAACTTTTACAATAGATGACATTTGTGGTAATTGGAGATTTAAGTTGTATTTCATTAATTTTATCACTGTTTGCCTATTCATGATCAGATGAAACGCAAGCGGTGATTAAGAGTTGTTTTCTTTTATTTATATTATTCTTGTTGAACAGCTTTGTATTATTACTGTTCGTTGATTGGTTGGAAAGTGCATCGTTTCAACATCCTAGTGTATTATATATATATATAAGCAGAGCTAATGTAATTTTTCTGTTCTCATTCTTCATTGAACTGTGTTTTCAGCTCGTGCAATCGACGCGTGCGTTTGGAAAATGCACAACGATCATATAAAATATTGATAATAAATAAATTTGCATTATTGTAGCAGCAGTCGGTACAGATAATTGTCATTATGGTATTGGATGCCCTGCGCCGGTGAGGGTCCGGCGAACTGCAAGGCGAGTGATGGACAAGGCGGGCCGGAAGATTCGGGCCGCCTTTGAAGGCTTGCAAAGTTTGTGGAACAACAATCAACATATCGACCTACAATCCGTGGAAACCCTGACTCCAGAAGATTTTGCCGTTTCTGAAGTAACAGTTTATTCAATTGATGATTATATATATATTTTTTAATTAATTTTTTCAATTGCGCTTTTGTTAATTGCAGATCGCCTGTCATGGATTTCCATACCAGCCGACTTGCTTGGCTTATGATCCCGTTCAAAAGTTGATCGCCATTGGAACGCAGTGTGGTGCAATAAGAATGTACTGATTATTGGCATTTTAAAATTATATATATATATATATATATATATATATATATATATATTTTGCTGCTACTTTTATTCGTCATCTATGCTATTTTTGTTTCTCATTTTAGACTTGGACAACCGGGAGTTAATGTCAGCATCAGACATCCCAACAAATCGTCAGTAATTCAGTTGCAGTTTATTTTCAACGAGGTAAGCAAGCCAACAAACAATTTAACTGTCAACGAATTAATGATCAATTTTTAATTACACTCACAGGGTGCCGTGATCTCACTTTGCAGTGACTGTTGTATTCACATGTGGAACATTCGACTGAAAAGACCCGAAATTGTGCACAGTCTTCGATTTACCAGAGAAAAGTAATAATTTTACTCTAATATCTCGATCAAATTTTAACAAATAATGTAGTAGTTGTTGTTGTTTAACATATTTTTTTTGTCTTACATTGTTTCGGGCAATTTTGTCTTGGGTATGATGAAACACATATCTGACGTGATAAGATCTTTATTTGTTTATTTTTTTTTCTTTTATTTTTGTAATTATTAAAATTTTTTGTTTTTCGATTCAATTCATGTTGTTCATTTAGATTAACACTGATGTATTTGCCATTTCAAAGCAACTGGCTGTATCTTGGAACGGAAAAGGGCAATGTTCACGTGGTCAGCATTGAAACGTTTACACTCTCTGGCTACGTGATCAACTGGAACAAAGCAATCGACATGTAAGTAGTGAATTAATTAATTAATTAATTATAATAATTAAATAATTAATTAATTAATTCTGTTCTATTTTTCTGTTTTGTGATCAGTTTTCTCATTTTTTATTGAATGCACACGTCATGTATTTGAACAGAATTTGTAATTTTGTCGTGTGGTGCAGAATGTGTGCAAATGTAATTTTGACAAACCCATATCATTTGCATAATGTTCAATGCGTAATATATATGTTTATTTATTTGTTTTCCTTTTATTGGCAGTTGTTAAATCAATTTCAATTGAAAGTCAATATCATTTTCCAATTTCTTTTCAGCAGTCTTTTTTTTGCAATTTAATGTCGTCATTTTTGAATAACATTGTCTCATTTGTGCAGGTCACAAAAGCATCATCCTGGAACAGTGGTCCACCTTAGCGAATGTCCATCTGACGACAGCAAGGTAAGCAGCGGCAGTATGAAATATTTAAATTATTTGTAAGCAGTTGTATTTGTTGTTTGTTTGTTTGTTTGTTTGCACTTTAATAGGAGAACAGTTTCTTTTGATTGTCGTTGTTGGCAATTTTTCATCATTGTCCAACATGTTCTATGAGCATTGTTCACTTCTTGATTTTGACAGTGAATGGAGGAAAGTTTTTTTTTGTTTTTTTTTTAAATATAAATTTTATAAAGCTGATGAAGCTAATTGAACAAAAACGCACAATTTCTTGCATACGCTGTACTGTAACTTTGCCAATCGTGAAGATGCTAAAATTTGGCAGAGTTGTTGTTCTGTGAGTGTATTCTGTTTACAAAGTTGCACTCAGTGCGTGATCAGCTCAAGCAAACTGAAATTCAACAGTTGAATGCTGTTTGCTTTGGAACAATTCATTTTTGATTATTGTTCACTTATTGGAAAATGATAATTAATATTGAACGATAATATTTTGTTTACAGCTGCTCATTGGTTACGAATGCGGTACGCTGGTATTGTGGGATTTGAAAGACAAGTCGGTTGATTCGAGATATCAATGCATGCAGGTATGTCAGTGTCAGTGCGTGTGTGTGTGTGTGTGTGGTGTATGGGATTTTTGAAAAGATCACTTTTTCTTGTGCATATTTTTCAGAGGCTTCGTTCGGCTTGTTGGCACTGCGATGGCAAGCAATTCATGTGCGCGTTGTCCAACGGCTCGCTGATGACTTGGACCATGAAGAAGACCACTGAACCGACCGACCTGGTCATTCCGTTGTCCAAGCTGGACTGCAAGTCGTTCAACAGTGCAGCCGCTTCCGGCGCTGGCAACACCAAACTTCCCGAGGGTGAAACTGCCGGCTCACAACAGCGCGTCCAAGCCGCACCTTCCAAGCAGTTCTACAGGCCGATTGACAAAGTTGACTGGTGCACGCAGCGTGGCAGCGAAGATTTGGTTCTGTTCTCCGGCGGCACGCCATTTTTGAATTCCGAACGGCCACCCTGCATCACGATAATGCGCGGCAAGTCAGTATCCGTGCTTGAAATGGAACATCCGGTGATCACGTTCATCACACTCTGGGACACGCCCTACATCACTGAAGAGCAAGACTGTTCTGCCGTGGCGGTTCTGTTGCAGAATGATTTAGTCGCTATTGACCTCAAGAGTGAAGGGTAAAATTTTTTTCTAATTGCTTTTCCCCCCTCTTCTTCTTCTTTTTCTTCTTCTTCTTCCTCCTGTATTCACGTGCATATTTGCACATGTTTTTAGTTGTTTGTGCTTTGAAAATCCATACTCGATGAACATACACGATTCTCCTGTCACTTGCTGCACATATTTGTCCGATTGTCCAATCGATCTTATTCGAGCGTTGTACGCGATCGGTTCGAAGCAGAAAAAGCGAGGCTACACGTCCAAAGTGAGCATTTGTCATTGGATGCTGCTTTATATATATATATGTATTGTTGGGGTGAATTTTTCATCTTTCACTTTCAGAATTGGCCATTGACCGGCGGAGTGTGGAGTTCAAGTCCTTCGAGTGATCCAGAATTGGTCATAACTGGGTAAGGTTGCAGTTTTTGTAATTGTATAATATTGTGCGCACCGTTGTTGCGTGCACCACTGCTCAGGTGGTCAAGTTCTGTTCCACGACTTCTCACTTGCTTTTTCTATTCAGCCATTTAGACGGATCGGTGAAATTTTGGGACTTCTCTTCGGGTAAAAAATGTTCAATTCAGTAAATTTTTAGAGTTCGTCAATTTACACTGATTTGCTTCATTTCAGTCAGCTTGCAGATATTGTACAGGCTGAGGACGGCGAAATTTTTCGAAATCGACGAAAGCTGCGTGCGCACGGATTTGAATCTCTTCTCCATCACGCATATTCTACTTTGTGCCGCTTCGAGGTACCTCGCCGTCAGTGGCATGGCCGGTCATATTGTATTGTTCAAGTTTAATCGTCAAGAATCATCTGCAGAGGTTCCGGTAAGTTGAACAATTTTTTTTCTTTTTGATAAATATTATAGACAAAATAGATAAGTATAAGCAGAACGAGAAAAGTCAATGCTGTCTGTACGTTCAGGTTTTGCAAATCCAAGCATTCGGCAGCCCGCTGTATCACCACGTTTCACCTGACAAGAGTCCGGCTAATACATCCAATTCTGCGAAAACTCCGCCTTGTTGCACCAATACGTCGGCTAATTTTTCATCGCTCGATTCTGATTCATGCTCATCTTTAGCCAAGCCGGTTAATTATATGAATTTTTTGCTTGAACTATTTTATTTTATTTTTTAAATTTACCTGGTTTATATTTGATCATTCAAGGTATCTTATTATCCAGTGAAAGCGAAAACTGCATCGACAAAGCGTGCCTGTGGCTATCAAACAGACTTGATTTGTTTAAACGCTTGGCCAAGTCTCAGCTTGCCCGAAGCTATTTCTGCCATGGCACTGAACAGTGCTTACGGATTGTAAGTGTTCACGGTGTTCATTGATCTTCAGTGAATAGTTAATTTCTTGCAACGTTTGAAATTTTACCTGCTGCTAATTTGACATGTGCTTGTTTGTTTGCTTCAGATTTGCCTATGGAACTGATCAAGGTTTGGTAGTTGTCGACATTTTGCAAAAATGTTGCATTACGGTATTGGAAACGGCAGAGTTGTACGGAACTGGTGATGCAACAAGCTTGCGAAGTCCAAAAGGTGGTGCAGCATTGAATGAGAAAATTGCTTCGTTTGATATTTCAGACAATCGTCAATCTTCAGAAAAGCAGGATGTAATCAAATGATATCAAACGTCGTCAAAATAATAATAATAATTATTATTATTATTATGTCTTGTAGAGCGCGACTTCTTTCACACGTTCTAATACTGCTTCATCTGAGAATGCGCAACACAGCAGCAAAGCTTACGTGAAAATGGCAAGCAAAAGCATGTCTCTAGCAGGCAAGCCTCCTAAACCTTCTCCTCGAGAACGTACCAAATGCAGCAGTGGTAAAGGCTGTTTGGCGGCGAAATTTATTCTATTATCTTTTCTATTGCACATTGCATTATTTTTGGTCATTTCAGATCGGGAAAGTTTGGACAGTCCTGATATGGGATTTGAAGAAGGTGTATGCTATTTGGAATTTATCGAAAACTCATCCAGAATAGGTAGGTGATATCAGCAGTGAAACTGTTCTTGATGCGTATTAATACAGTGCACAGTTGCCAAATGGATTGATGAGTTATTTTTTCAGAACAACTGAACGGTATTAATTTATGGGTAGGTACCACGTACGGTACTGTGATTCCGGTGAATATCAAATTACCAGAACAAGAACAACGGCTCGACTCTCCTGTGCAGGTTACAATTGCAGGTAATACAGTTTTGTTTTCTGTTGTTGAAATTATTATTTCGACAGAATTTATTTTGAATAATTTAACGCAGAGTTTTTGAAAAATGTACTTTTATTTTTTCAGGAATAACACTGACAAAACAGTGTGGATTTATTTTGAGCATTGGTTTTTTGGATTCTCAGTGCAATATGTTGCTGCCGCCGGTTAAATTTTTTAAAGAGTTGGACCAAGAAAATTCACTTGCCAAAAACAGAGGTAAAAGCATTTGTTTTCTTGTTATGTTAGTTTTGTTCAGAATTATGCTTGCACATTGATGATAATGAATAAGAATAAGAATGATAGCATATTCTAATTTATTATTATTTTATTATTGAACTTTTTCAATCAGTGAACTTCATTCAATAGAATACAACACAATAATTTTGTTCGTTGATTTTTAGTACTTCGCCGAGCCAACACTTTGGTAACTAGTGTCGATGTGGAAGGGATGCAGTCCAAAAGTGACACTTTGGATTTTTCATCTTCATCTTCCTCTTCTGGAACGGAAAAGAAAGAGTGGAACGTGGCAGAACAATATATTGTAATTTGTGCGGAACGTTCGTCCAGAGTGTTGTCCTTATCCAACTTGAGCACAACGTTGTTCAACTTCAAATATGATTTCCCGTTTGTCCAAGCCAGTGTGATCACTTTCAATGCCAAGCCGATTATTGCTGGCTGCTTCAGCAACGGTCGTATTGCCGCCTACAGCATACCGTCGTTGCGGCCACTTATTGACGTGCCATTTTTTCCTCCAAATTTGCAGTATGTCATTGATTTTGTTGCATGAGATAGGAAAACATTATATATATATATATATTCATATTGTAACACTATGATTATTGTTTTAATATAGTTTTTTATTCGATTATTTTAACCTTTTTTAACTTCAATTTCAAATGTGATTAAAAAAATGATTTCTTTTTATTAAGCTGTCTTGAAACGGTGAAATTTGGACACCAAGGCACTGGGGTATACATGTGCAGTCCAACGGAACTGTTGAAATTTGCCATCTCTGCCCACTTTGTGCAGGACAGCAAAGACGCTCTTGGCAGCTTGTATTTGCCGTGTGTGATGCCCCAACCGCCGAAGACGAATTTTTTCAAAGAGCTTTTCAACATCAACAGTCGTAATACAGTCGATCGAAAAGAGTTGTGTAAGTTTTGTATTTATGGAATTGTTGTGTTTTGTTGAATTTGAATCGATCATCATTGCATTTATTATTTTCACTTTGAATTGAAGTTGGA
Source organism: Trichinella pseudospiralis (assembly GCA_001447645.1). Taxonomy (NCBI): domain Eukaryota; kingdom Metazoa; phylum Nematoda; class Enoplea; order Trichinellida; family Trichinellidae; genus Trichinella; species Trichinella pseudospiralis. The sequence continues at coordinate 11,626 of JYDV01000095.1, read as the reverse complement.
GAAAGCTGTGGCAAGCCTTTGAAAAACGTTGCCCAACGCATACCAATGCAGACATTATCTGCTGAAGTATCTCAGAAGAAGGTGAACACGACAAACGAAGTTGCCAAAGCTAGGCTGGTATGTTGACGTAGTAAAAAAACAAAAATTTTTGAAAATTGGATAATTGAATATATATATATATGTTTTTTTTCAGGCACTGCATGAACGGGGTGAAAAATTGTCTGAAGTAGAAGATCGAACCACAGCTTTGTTGGATTCGACGAAAAGTTATGCTGATCAAATGCATGAAATTATGCTTAAACAGAAGAACAAAAAATGGTACCAACTTTGAAATAATAAAGAACAATAATTTGTTGTCGTCTATTTTCTGGCTTTGCTGCTTGCCGGTTGATTTTTATCTTTTTTTATAATGGAAATATTTGCCAATGAACAAGGACACTTTTGTGTGCACATTTCACTCTCTGAGTGCTGCATCAGCAAGTGCATCTGCATCAACAGTTGTGTGCAGTTTTTTTGTCAAACCATCCTACTTGGAATAGCGACTGTTATTTGCAGCCGCTGTTGTTGTTTCTGTTGCTGTGTTGGTGGTGATGTTGATGATTTGAAAAACTGAAAATTGAGAGGAACATTGTTCTTTTTGTAGAAAAGAGAATGATGAGCAATCACGGACCACCAATGAACTGCTACTGTTGGAAATCATGTGCGACCACCAACCACGGGTACATTGTGAATTAATAATTTTTCTTCAGTTTTTGTCAATTGAAATTCTTTATTATTTGTAACTATTTTTCTCACATACAAAATGTTCAGAATATGCCCTATTGTGATCAGTTACTTCTGAGTCCGTGCCAACCAAATGTGTTGTTTGTTGTTCTCAATCAGATTGTGTACGTTGATTGTTTGTTTCGTGATTTTCTTATCTTTTACTTCATCTTCTTTTTTCCTTTCTTCTGTTGCGCAGTTTTTGCGCAATATATCCATATCTATATTTATATATCTTCTTGTTTTTTTTTTGCTTGCTGTACAAAAGGGCGACACGTTGATCTTGTTTGTCTATTCTGATCGACTACTGTACTGCATCAATGCGAATATTTTTGTCTTGGTGCTGGTATGCTTTCTGTGCAGAAAGAAAGAAAAAGAAGACGATTCAAACGGTGTCTGCTTTTTCACATTGACACCAGTCACGCCAGCGTTGATGGTAGTGAGCGACGGGTGCGAGGTATTGTTTGCTGCATTCTTGCAACCAGCAGCGGTGATTTCAAGAATGAATACTCTTGATAAAATCACATCCATCTCTGTAATTTATTTATTATACGTGTTTGCAGCATTCATTGGTACACTAACCTTTTGTCAGGGTTGATTTGCGCATATTGATTCAATAAAAATATGTGTTGCAAAACAACTGTGCACTTGTTCAGCGACGACTTCTCGCGTGCAATTCATCACTTCATCATCCATCTTTGTCTTGCTTTCTTTTAAATTTTTTCCATTTTTTGATGAATTAAATCGTTTTCAAAATAAAATAATTCATATTTCATTGTTGTCGAGTTAGAAAAATTATTTTGCCTGATTGTGCAGAACAAAATTATTTACACTTAATTAGCGCAATGTTACAGTACAATACAGTTTTCTTTTACAGTACGCGGCATTGGCAATGTGCGCTGCACGGCGAATACGTATATTTAATTTTCAAGCAGACAACCCACTGAATGCACACATCCACACTCTTTTTCTGCATCCTGTACTCTTTGAACAATAAATAATATTATACTATCATTTTACGCACCTTTTATCGTCTGTCTTATCCAATAATGGCAATTTTGCAATAAAGTTTCTACTACTTTTTCTTTTTCTGTTCATATAACGAATTTTCGTTCGGTTTGCAATCTTCCTCCGTAGGCCGCCATTGTTTCTTCTATGTGGTTATTTTTGCTGCCGATTTTGCTCATTTTTCAGCTGAATGATGATAGGTGAATGCGAATTTGATGCCTTGTTCAGTTTGATTTTCTACTGCTCAGGAAAACAGTCTCCAAGAATGAAAAACCGTTTCAATGCGATTAAAATTGATGCTACTCTGCGTTCTGTACAACTTGAACACTGGACAAATATCATTCTTATTAATCATAGTGAAGCATCATATATATATATCTGTGTGTGTGTGTGTGTGTGTGTGTGTGTGTGTGTACATAGAGACAACGATATGAAAAATTATACTAACTCACTGATGATTATTGTACGTCCGACTATTTTTTGCTATCCACTCAATTGCAGATCTGATAAAATAAGCAACCAATATCTATACATTTACAATTATGTAACCATCAGTTCATAATTTCATACAGGCAATATACGAAAACAAACGTAAGCATAAAAAAAGAAGCGTATGTTAGATAATAATGAAAAATTCAATTTCAACTTATGAACGATTACACATTTCGTGAAAAGTGAACAATGTAATAGAATCAATCAGAAATTATCAATCGATTATTTGTTATAATATTATTCTAGTCCATTAATTTACACAAATTATACGCTATATACAACATTCTTCAAGTCAACTGCCTACCATGAGATGCAGAATGATATGCACTGATTTTTTGATCAAAATCTATGCGTACTATATCAGCATTCAAATGTCACATTTTAAAAAATTTAATTTAAAAATAATATTTATTTTAAAAAAATAACATTTTTTGCAAGTAATTTTTTAGTGACTTTTTTTGCTCGTTATTTAATCTTGATAATTCCTAAATACAGTATACCAAGCAAGAATTCAGCCTCGGGAATTGTGTTCGAAAGTGTTGAAAGTTTTTATGATTGATTGTCTTGCAGCCATTTGTTCTTAGTGAATTGTCATTTTCTACAAGCATTCAATTCAACGAACATGAACGCATGAACATTTCATAACTTTGTGTTAATGTTTTTTTAGCTCGCCAACCGGCGGAATAACCGAGTGCATCGTCCAAAAAACTTGCAACTTTCGTGGAAATTGATCGCAAAAGTCGAAAATGGGATATGTGTTGAACTCTAGAAGGTGGATCAAAGTGTACCGTTTGGGAAAAATTCAACTTGAGCATTTCATTTCAGATGGTTTCATCCAGGCATCAGTGGCTTTGAAGCGGAGCAATTGCTGATAGAGCGTGGTTTCGATGGCTCGTTTTTAGTTCGCCCCAGTCGATCAACATTAGGAGATTTTACATTATCTGTTCGTCGTGGCAACAAAGTGACTCACATCAAAATTCAGAATACGGGCGAATATTATGCGCTGTACGGCGGTGAGAAGTTCGCCTCACTTTCAGAGCTTGTTCAATTTTACATGGAGAATAAAGAACAGCTACGAGAAAAAAATGGTGACCTGATAATTTTGAAATATCCTTTAAACGCCGTTGATCCAACAGCTGAAAGGTAGCTGTACTTTTGATCAACATTTCTTTTGCCTTTTCCATGTCATTATAAACTGCATTAATTTCTTCTTCATTGTTAGTCTGTATTACTTTGTCATATGTTTAATAAGTCTATGACATTTTTATATTATTTTCTTTTATTGTTGTCATTTTCAATGGCAGTTCACTTGTAGATGGTTCCACGGCTATATCAGTGGACGTGAAGCAGAGCAGATATTGATGGAACAAGGGCGTAATGGTAGTTTCCTTGTTCGCGAAAGTCAAAGCACGCCTGGTGACTATGCGCTGTCAGTTCGACAGGACAATCAAGTGACACATGTGATGATCCGGTGTAAGGTAAGTAAAAGAAAAATATTCAGAAGCAACATCTCTATTTTGTTGTATAAAAAATTAATTTTTGTGATTTAGGACAACAGATACGATGTTGGTGGTGGGGACGAATTTTCTTCGTTGAAAGATTTGGTGGAACATTATCGTCGTTCTCCGATGGTTGAAACATCAGGAAGTGTCGTTCATTTGAAACACGTACGAATGATTTTTTTGTGAAAAAATTTCAAAGATTTGAACACAAATTTATTGCATTCAATTGTTTTAGCCACTGAATACGACGAAAATTAACCCAACCAGCATTGACGGTCGAGTGAAGAAGCTTCAAGAAGGCAAAGATCAGACATCCGGTTTTTGGGAAGAATTTGAAGTATGTTTTTTTCACCATGCATGAATTTACAAAGCAATTTAATATTCTTAATTGCAAAATCATGTTTTCTTAAAAAATGGAATTTATCTACAGTATGCACATTTGATTATCAAGGTTAATTTACTTATTTGATTTCATTTATTTTACAGTTGAAAACATGATTTAAGCAGTGTTTTACATGAGGGCTAATCTGTGGTTAATGATTCTCTTATTTTGCATAAAAAATTTTTGATCATAATCTCGTGAATGTATACAATTGCAAAATTATGATTTAATTGCTCTTTAACGATACATCTGTGCACTTTATTAACAATTTTTTCCATTTACCAGAAACATTTTCAATAAATATACTATATTTTATGATAGATGAAGTTTGAATGTATGGAGAGCGCCATGGAATATCATCTGTTTTCGAAAAATTAATAACATCCATTAAATTATTATAATTCAGCGAAATGTGTACCTTTTTTTGTATTTATATAGCGAAAGTTTATAGCAAAAAAGAAGTTGATCAGTTTTTGATGAATTTATGCAAATAAAATCTGCTCTTTTTCAGCAACTGCAACAGCAAGAATGCACGCATATGTTCAGCAGAGATGAAGGACAGCGTCCAGAGAATCGAATGAAGAATCGTTATAAAAATATACTGCCATGTAAGTTATTGTTGCTTCTGAATTGTACTTGATTATCACGCGTATTTATGTTTTAGTTGATCATACTCGCATCATTTTACGCGGAGGTGATCCCAACAAAATTGGCTCTGACTACATCAATGCAAATTTAATTGAGGTGAGAGTTCATGAGCAAATAGAAATTCAGAATGCTATCCTGGAGCGAGGAATATCTGGCGTGGACAGTAGTCAATTGGGCCAAATTTAGTATTGAAAATGTTCCATTATTTGACAGGTGCTTTAATTTTTGAGGAGATAACTTTTAGTTGGAAAGAAATTGAGAAATGTCGTTTGCTATTCAAGGTTATCATTGTTCAGAAAAGCCTGCTGCTTTTAATATGTTCTGCATTTATTGTGCGGGGAATAGACTGAAGGAAAGAAAAAACAATTATTTTTTACTTTAAATAATTGTTCACATTTATGAAATATGATGTCAAAGTTATTCAACAATTTAAATTAAAAAGAAAGTTTTTGCTTGCTTGTAGGTTTTGCCAGAATTTGAAATATTTGACGGAATAACTAGAAAATATATATCGACGCAAGGTTGTTTAAACAACACTATCGACGATTTTTGGCAAATGGTTTGGCAAGAGCGTTCTCGAATTATAGTGATGACTACGAAGGAAATTGAACGTGGAAAAGTGATTTCATTATGCATAATTTCAAATGTTTTGTATGCATAATCTTTATTTTTTGCAATAGATACAAACGAAATGTGTGCGTTATTGGCCTGAAGAAGGACAATCGTGGAACACTGGATTCAACAAGGAGATCTGTTTGTCATTGCTGATAGAACGAATGACTCCAGACTTTGCAATACGTACACTACGTTTGCAGAAAATTGTCAACGATGAAGCCGAATCTCGTATTGTTTACCATTACCAATTTTTGGCCTGGCCAGATCATGGGGTTCCGCCCAATCCTGGTACGGTTGTTAATTTTCTTGAAGAAATCAATCAACTTGAATCCGGCATGACTGAAAAACGTCCACTGATTGTCCATTGCAGGTGTGTTTGTTCATGATATTTCTAAAAGACAATTTACACAAATTCCATTTTGCCTTTGCAGTTTCTGCTAACTTTGCTTCATCTTTAATTTTAATAATTTTTATATTTACAGTGCTGGAATTGGTCGAACAGGAACTTTTATTGCTATTGACCTCATCTTGTGCCTCATTCGCAAATACGGTATGCATTATTTTATTGTTAATACTTTTGACTAATCTCAGTATGTATTTCTTTGTCTTGCATTTCATTCTTTGCTTTGCTTTATTAATGTATTCTTTATTCTACAGATGATCTGCATATTATTATGAATAACTTTGTATCTTGTAAGAACATGCGTGTTAGTAGTATTGTGATGCTGTATTAGCTGTTTTTTTTACTTGAAAATATGTTATTTTGAACTTTCTTTCAAGGTTTGCAGTGCACGATTGACATCCGACGCACAGTGCAGATGCTTCGATCACAACGATCAGGAATGGTGCAGACAGAAGCTCAGTACAAGTTTGTTTACATGTCGGTGCATTATTACATCGACACGTTCGCAAAATTGCTTCATGAACATAAAGTAAGTGATTGCATTCTATACTATTTTATTTTAATGTATACTTTTGTAAACATTTATTTTTAATTAGTTTATTTATTTATTTCTTTTTTTAAGCGTATTGAAGACTCGGGACATGAGTATACAAACATTCGCTACAGTGCCGAAGTTGCTTCCAACCAGGTGATTCCAATAAGTCCATCTCCATTCGGGTATGTGAATATACTTAAATAGTTTGTAGTTGTTGTTCACCAGAAAGCTATAAATTGTGCTAATTAATTAATCATCTCTAATCACAGTTGATCCCAGCAATGTGACATGTTATATTGTTAGTGATTCATGTGAACAACAAGTTTCAAATGACTACAATATTATTGAAGTTCTTGCTTTTTTTATTCATCTTTTCACAGACTGTGAAATATTGTTTAGGTCAAGCATCAGACCGTGTAATCATCCCCAGTGCGAAGCTTGCTCATCGACACCGGTTGTATACCCACCTCAACTGATTCCACCTCCACGACCGAAGAAAGGTCCTCGAAATCCTCGTCCCGAGAATTCTTAATCGAAATTCTTCTATTTTATTTTTGTTTTATTTTGGTTGATTTTATTCTCATTTATCTATTGCTTGCATAATCTTATTGTGTATTTTTAAAATTGCACATATATATTTTTTGATGGGGTAAAAGGAAATTTTGATTGCACGCATTTAGAAATTTTGAAATTGCATTGTGGAGATGATGAAATTTATAACATATTGTTTTCAAAGATTGATGTTGTTAAACTTGGCTTTTCTATTTATCAGATTGTTTGAAAATATTATAGGCTAAACAATTAAAACATGTGCTATCATGAAAAACTTTCATATGGAGAGAGAAGGTGTTGATCAAGATCATAAAGTTCAGCACATTATTTGGTGTATAACGACATTTGTGCACATGTGAAGTGTTAGACGCAAAACAGCTAAGTTTGAGCATATTTTAGTACACCTCTGAAAATTGTGTAGCCACTAGCTGGCATGATAGAATCAGCATTGCTTACAGCAAAAGAAAAGTGGTCCAACTGTGCTGCTAAAGATGTAAAGCAAAATTGTAAGCTGAGTAGAAGAATGAAGAATGTTAGCTGTTATCAACGTCAACAGCAGTCAGCTCATTTGATGAAGGCTTTATTGTCGAAAGCAAGCAACAAGGTTATTTATTAAAATTTATTTTCATTTTCAAACGTAATACAAGTTGAATAGATTATATTGAAAATATAAATGAAACAACACATTTCATTGTTATTATTATTATTATTATTATTATTATTATTATTATGTAACAGATATTACATTGAAACTGTTAGGTTAAATTATATGTAACATTTTGCATAGCATGCATAACGTTACGGAGGCAGTTAAAATCTAAATTTTTTCCGTAGGTCGTATTGCTTCTTCAAAATTTCACATACATTCTTCTAAATAAAATTTAAATGGATAAGTGATTTATAAATTTCTGTACAATGCTTAGCCGTACTTCTTCTAACAACTCCATTATAATTTTCTCTATTCTCAGCAGCTCTTCGTCATTTGCTTCTCCAGTCCATGGCAGTATTGGTATGCCATTGAATGGCTATATTAGGGTAAAAGTTCATTAAATCACTGGAATTATAATTTATGTATGATTTCTCTACCTGAGACATAAATGACTGCATTCGGTCATCGATCAGTACTGTTCTTTTCAAATCTGCCCCGGTTTGCCTAAGATCCTTTGAGTACAAATTTAAAACTTTGGTGCAGTTATGTCTGCTCAAGACCTTGCTGAAAAGATATTGAAAAAATTAATTATAAAATTTATTTATAAGCTTGTGAAATGCTACATTATATTATTACTCAAAATATTCTTTATTTGGATCAATTAGCGTAACAACTTCCTGAACATACTGCCTGCGGCCTAAACTGAAAACCATTAGGTTGCATATTGGTCGTAGATTTTTCAACACTGTGTCGCAATAGGGTCGGATTGCTGTGTAATGCTGAAATTAGTTTGGAATTTTAGTCATTTTGAAAGATAAGTTTTGCATATTTACCTTGTATGTTGGTAGAAAATGCTGTCCAGGAAACATTTGTTTCGGTGTTGTATAAATCAACGTCGAATCCTTAAAGGCATGAAATACAACATTTTTGTATTTCAGAAACATATCCAATCAAGATAATTTACCAAATCAAAAACCACTGTCAATTTTGGAATGTCTGCTGTTTGTGAATCCGACTTTTCCATATCTTGCTTCTTATTATCTGATTTCTTTTTTTTCAGGAAATTACTACGCTTCAGGTATTTCCAAAATCCCTTCAAAACCTTCCTATCTTCGGACATATCTTTTTGATACACGCTCTGTAATGTACTAACTTCCTTGTCAAACTTTGTTTTTTTCAGTTTGTCGTTTGAAAAGTTCTCTGGTACTTTCTGTTCCACGTTCAGCAGCAGATCTGTTTTTCAAGATGAAAAGGTAAATTTTTTGTTTCAGTACAAGTACGCGCGCTTTTTTCTTGTTTTCAGTTCTTCTTAACACCGCAATTTCTAAAAGTGATGTTTCATCACACATAAACTGCAGAAATCTGTTCGAGTAACAGCGATTAAACTGTTAATTTAGCATGTATGCTTAATTAATGATTATGCTATAAGTTAAATTGGGGGTCCACTTACCAAGCTCAGAAGTGGGAAAGCGGGCGATCAGGTGATTGCAGTTCCGGAATGTGACTGTGATAAAATAAAGCTTGTTCACTGCATGTTCAAAATTTTAAACTTTAAACAACAATTTTAATGTCTGTATTTCAAAGTGATTATGAAAACTTAAGTAAACAGTAACTTTTAATATTATTGATGAACTTCTTTCATTTATAATAAAATTTTTGAAGCTTATTTAATTTTTACTTTAAAAACTGAAATCAAAATTTAAGGTTCAATTTCAATTTTAGATTACTGTAGAATTTTTCAAATATACTTGAAAATCACTTAGAGCTGATAATAATTTTCTAATACAATGTTGTAAATAAATTTAACATTTCTCTATTATAACATTCACATTCCATTATGTACATTTTATCTACATTATAACATTTGCGAAACAATGATTATTTTCTCAAAAATGGTTATTTATTCAATTAAATGAAAAGTGTAAACTTGTGATATGTCACATCAGATTATTACTCAAAATATTGTTGTTATTCTTTTAGATTTTTTGCATTCCTTTTTTTAGTATTATCTGTTAATATTAGCGAGGTTCTGTTGCGCGAATGTAGCGAATGCATAAAGTGTTGCTTTTCAATTCGTCTTTGTTTGAAATTTGGTTTTGCAAATTGTAAATTTTTTTTCAGGATGTCTGCTGATAGTTTGATCAGTCTAGATTTCTGAGCTTCAGCTGTTTCATGCATACTCGATTCAAATGGAATAATATTCGAAGACCCGCTACTGATACAAAACAGGCTGATCCTGCTTATTATGAAAACTTGGCTCTTAGTGTTCCTCTAGCTCAGGGATATATTGAAAGGTTGGGTGAAATTTGGTTTGAAATGGTTTCAGTTAGCCGTGACGTTAATTTTAAGAGAGGTAGGGCGTGCATGATTGAAATTGTATGGAAATTGAATATTTATTCACAAATTTTTCCAGATGATTTTTTAATAAAGCACGATTCCACACACTGGCTGCCACATGTTGACATCAAGCAACCAAAAGCAGAGTATGAATCGGTGAAAGCTCTTGAAACGTATGTTGTATTATTTGGTGTTGGAAATGATTTGTGTTGTTATGCATTATCATGTTTTAGTGCTCCTGAGTCGGTGAAAAAATTATTCAGTATTGAGTTTGGCTGTCGTAAAGATCTGACGTTCCAATGGAAACGATCACTTATGAATAAAGTGAGACAGAATGAATTAGATACCTCTTCGTTAGAAGTTCGAAGTAAAAAATAGATTGAATTAATTTCTTTGAATATCATTTACTTGTTTGGTGTTGTTTGCTATTTTTAGTTGCGAAGCACACAGCTCTTATTCGCCACTGGAGCCAACTTTTATCTGAAATGAAAAGCGTATATGCGTTTTATTTGTTCATTTTATTGTCTAGATAAATTTGCATATCTGTTGAAACTTTTCATAAATAATGAATTTCAGATTTATGAAAGTTTTCAGTTTTTCAGTCACTTTATCAAAATTGAGTTTATGCTTTTTTAAACAAGATACTGTAGTGAATAATTTATTTAGCGAGTTAACTGCAAATCAGTTAATTTTATTGATCCTACGATGTCTGAATTTGTACTTTGATTGATGTGCTTGTTTTCATGTATGATTCTTTAGTATATTATTATTTATTTATTTATTGAATGATGATAATAATGTGAAACAGTGTATCATTTTTAGCATTTGACAAGCTTTATTCACGAAGGAAAGAGGCATGCTTTTCCTAAGGGTAAGTTGCAACACTTCATCTCTCCAGGACAGTGGCCATCATTGTAGCATCGATGTTGACGTCGTTTTCGTTCTCCCGACACCTTAATTTTTGGACACGAGCCAGCTTTTGTCACTAATATTAGAAATTAAAGAGTTAGAATGTAACATAAATGATGCAGCTTTGAAGAAATTATCATGTTCACCTGGTAATATTAAGCATCTCTGGCCAATATATGTTGGGCAGCATTTTTTTTGAAAGTGGCAATCAGTGTCCATTGAACATCTGCTGGCAAATTGAATTTGCCTGGGATGCACGGAACGAGGACATGAAGATTCTGTATCTGTTGGATTTTTTGTTTTTTTATTAGCATGTGCTGCCGTATTGCAGCAAAGGCCACGTACGCAGCTCTGTGACTTTTTCCGACATTGCTCTTCTATGTTGCAGACGCTTTCAGCCGGCGACCCGTCAGCACATTGTCCAAAATCTGAAATAATTTTTCCTTTTAAAAATAGCATTATCCTAACGGTATATTTTATTAACGTATAACGGTATTGTATTAAATGAGCACACGTGGTATTAAATGGTTTTATTGTTTTTGCATGAATAATTGAAGAACTTTGTATTCTAAGTAAACTTTGTAGCAAATTACAGTGATTGCATTGTTTTGATGGAAATTTTTAATATATGTCTGCTATACTATCTGTAAAGTTAATCTGGTAATGATTGCTTCATCTTAATAATATTGCTATATGTACTGTTTAAGTGAACATGAAAATGATTTATTAGAAAATTAACAAATTTGGAAACCAAGCTGTAGAACATTTATTTGAAAGTTTGCAGATTGTTGATTTGTACCTGTCTCAGGAAGAAGACATCTTTTTCCAGCAA
>JYDV01000094.1:137090-160930 GCA_001447645.1 Trichinella pseudospiralis | reverse complement strand
TTAAGCAAACCAGTGATAAGGCTACTAATGATAAGGCCATTTTCAAACGACCCTTATTTGCATAATGTAGCGCTAGAAACCGATTTTTGTGTGAATTATTCTACCGTAAAGCCATGAAATTACTAACATTAAAATTTCATACACGAATCGCTAGTCTAGCAAATGCCATGCACTGGAATGTAATAATTTCAAGTGATTAAAAAAAAGAATTTAAATGCATAAATTTAAAAGTAGTTTACGTCTGATATAAATTCTTTTTTTGAAGATGAATTCTTACCTGCTCTCATTATATGAAAACCAAAAATATATAATTTTACATTAAAGTATCTTAGATCTTACATATTAAAAACTCAAGCAGTTAATTCGAAGCACCCTTTTGAAGCATCCTTATCCCAGAATTGTAGAATCAGTACAGCCATGAAATCATACATGCCTCTTGTTTTCTTTTGATCTGCTTCGTGCCGTCTATAGATTTTTGTACGGTGTCATCTGCATTTTTATTTTTTCTTTTCTCCATTCTCTATACCTGAAAAGATGATATTAAATCAAAAATTTCCTCACTTTATTACTTAGTAAAAGTTACAAATTAAATTTTTAAATATAATAATTAACTGCTTTTTAATTAAAAAGCAACATTTATAAAGTAATTATTCAAAAATTTTGTAGATAATTAAAACACACTTACAAGAACATATTACTTATGATGAATTATAAACGTCCACTTGTTAAACCGATACTAAATTCAGAGAACATTTTACAACGCTACCACTTGCCACGTAAGTCAAACAAACAAATGCCCAATTACTGATGATAAAGCACCATTGTGGCGATCGTTATTTGCATAATAGTGCGCTAGAAATCAGCTTCAGGAAATTAGAACTTTCTGAAGATCTTCTTTTGATTGGTCATTTCATTTTCGGTTATTAAATCTGTGAATTTCATTTCATTTTCAATTTCAGATTTCATTTTTACCTAGTACGGATGTTTCTATAAAAATTTCATCTTTAAACTGGAATCATTTAATTTTTTTATTTTGCAACAATTTGCTTTCCAATATGTGATTTATTAAGTTTATTGTATAACATGCCAGAACAAATAAATTCCCCATAGTACCTGCTTCAAGCAGGCTGTCACCCGTACCAACATGCGGTACAAGGAAGGGAGGAAAGCGGTGGCCAGGAGTATTTTTATCTCTCTTTTTGTTTCCTCTTCTGTTCTATATCGTGTTTTTAGTTCCAGCTCACCGACCTTCCTATGCACCGCCTGCCGGTAGTGCATGCTGCAGCCGTGTAGCTGAGTATTCGTGAAGTAGCCATGAATCGCGGGTATCAGGGCTGGATGTGGATTGAGATTGACCGCGAGGACTGTTGCTCTGTTTATTAAAGCTTGAAAAATAAACTCGTATGTTCCAATATCTTTCCCCGTACATGAACAGTAGACTGCTGGCACCCCAACTTACCGGTCACAAAAGCATGGATGGTAAGAAAAGTTGTTGATAGCATTGTACTGCAAGCTTAAAAGTACCCTCCTTGGCCCATGTTCGCATGGCTGCCAGCAGTCTGATGTCGGAGCCAACAGCAAATACCACCAGCATATGCCGTTTGTTGTCCTGAACAGAACAGAGATTTGCAGTTGCCGATGATGTTTAGACAGTTTCGGGTATCGCTTTGCCCGGTGGAGTTTAGCCGTTGAAAAATAGCCAGATGTGGATGGCTGACTATACGGACGCGGCGGAAGCTTCTTCATCATAAATGGCCGGTTGGTTTCGTTTGGTCAATACCGTTTATTTTGCAATTTGTATGCTAAGTGCTCGTCGACCGAGCAGCTTGCGAACGGTGATCATTCCTGCTTGATCATTGATGTCACATCAAGGTTTTCTCATCAATAAATATAACTGAATGAATGAATGAATAAATGAATGAATGAATAAATGTTGACAGTATTTTTTATTGATAAAGGACAAAAAATATTATTGCACATGCAAAGATTGTATGTAAAACAAAGAACAAAGAACAAATAAGCGGTAAAAAAAGAATGCAAACAAGCAAGATTGAAGAAGATGAGAAAAAATAAAGAAATTGATTCGAGAATTAATTTTTTGTTCATCAGACAAAATGACTAGGCACTATGGTGCCGTACATGTCGCTGTAGTCTTCGTTGTTGTTGGGCGAGATGTTGGATTGGCGAATGTTGAACGGCAACGGCGAAGGTACGGTGTCGTGAAGCTTGTCCCAAAACATCGGGTCGGTCCAGAATAGGCACCGGTTCGTGCGCACGTAATGACCAAGTACGGGGTCAGTTTCCACAGGCACAGCGCGGTCGCGGACCACGAGCACCAATTTGCGATGCTTGTCACGCAACAGCAACTGGTATGCAGCTCTGAGTTCGGGCTGTTGCCAGTCGGTTTCGACAAAGCTGTCGCTGAGCAGAAGCAGAACTCGTTGGCTGCGGTCGAACGCCTTCAACAATTGTTCACCGGTGCGAATGACGGCGCTGAAATCGCGTTGCAACGAACAGACCCGATAATAGGGCGGCTCTTCTTCCAGTCTACTGAGCAAAGCTTCTTCGACGAAAGGCTGATCCGCAGCACTGTTGCAAAGCAACAAGTCGTACTGGAGCAGTTGGGTCGACGGTGCCGGATCGCACGACGACGAAGCATCCTTGGTCGGCGTACTGTCGTGCACGTACCTGCAATAGGAACGTCGGCCGGTGTTCGGCGGCTTTGTCGTACAGTACATTCGACGCAGCATCAGCGTCAACAGTGCACCGGCCACTACCGTGCACAGCACCAAAACCGCGATCAAAGCCGAATGCAAACGACTGTTGTTGTCAGAGCGACTGTCGTCGCCGCTGGACTCTGCTGCATTTGGGACAGTTGTCGTTGGCTTTGCCAGGGACGGTGCTCCAGTAACTCTGGATAGCGGTGGTGAGTTGTCAGTTTCCGGTTCGCACAAGCCGCTGCTGTTCATCAATTCGAGCAAAGTCCAAAAGTTGATCTTCACCGTACGCTGACCATCAGCGACCGGCAACAAAGCGACCACGCTGGTCGAATCAGCGCCGGATGTCGACTGGCTGTCGTTGGCAAGCGAGCCGACAACTTGCAATTCTTCTTCGCAGTACAGCAGGTCGGCGTCGGTGATCAAGTGCCGTCGTTCGGGCACCCACCGTTGCAAGAGGTACTTGTCGTCGCAGTCGCAACGCCACGGATTCGTCGACAACGACACCGTCTGCAGAGAGCCGAGCGACGGCAACGCCACCGGCAACAAGTGCAGTCGATTGCCGTGCAAAGTGAGCACTTTGAGCGTGGTCAACTGTTCGAACAGCTTCGAGCCCAGGACGCTCAGACGATTGTGGTGCAAGTACAGTTGGACCAAGTTGGGCAATTTGTGAAACTCGGCGCCGGTCAGTCGTTGCAAGCGGTTGTCGCTCAGATCGAGCACCGTCAAAGCGGACAGACGACTGAACGCCAACTGAGCTACAGTGTGCAACTGGGTGTGGTTGAGTTGCAGTCGTCGCAGCTTGTACCTGCCCAAGAAGGCGTGCTTGGCCAGTTCGAGCAGACGAACGCCGTCGAGCAAAATTTCGCTCGCCTGCATCGGAATCGACCACGGCAAAACTGCCCTCGAGCAACGGACGCGGTTCACCGAACCGGACCGACTGTCGTGTTCGCAGTGACAGCCGACTGGGCAGACGCTCTTGCAGTCGCAGATTTCGAACTCGCAGCACAGACAACCGTCGGCGCAGACTGTCTCGTACGGACAGAGAAATTGATCGGCCGGCACGTCGTCGAGCAACGCCACCCTGCTGCTCTCGGCCGAGCCGGCAAAGCAGTCGAGCAAGTGTCGATCGGCCAACAACTGCTCGGACCACGGTTCGAGCATCCAGCTCGTCGAGCAGCTGCAACGCAACGGATTGCCTCGCAAGTAGATTGCGGTTCGACCGGCGTTGGCCGACGGACGTTCGGCCACGCCCAAGTCGGCTCGACTGAGCGACTGCAAGCGATTGTGACGCAAATCGACCACGGCCAGAGTGCCGTTGCCTCGGGCCAGCAGACCGCCGGTGACGAGCTCGATCGCGTTGCAGCTCACGTTCAGCAGTCGCAACGACAACGGCAGACTGTTCGCGTCCAGAGTTTTCAACGAGTTGTTCGAAAAATCAGCGTACCGCAGTTTCGACGACGACGTCCTCAAGCGTCGGATGAAGTAGGTAACTTTGCGCAGGTTGTTGTTGCCGGCCTGCAAACGCTCCAACTCGGCCGGCAGCAGACCCAAGTCCAGTGTGGAGAGTCGATTGGAGGACAAGTCGACTGACCGCAGAGCCGGCAAGTTGACCAGCACCCCGTGCAAGCTGGCCAGTTGGTTGCCTTGCAAGTGGAGTTCGCGCAGGTTGACCGCCTCGTCGAAACAGGACGTGCTCAGTTGTTCGATCGCGTTGTAAGACAAGTCGAGCACCCGCAGTCCGTGGACTGCGCCGAACGCGCGTCGGTCGACTTGCATCAAGCCGTTGCCGGACAAGTTCAACCAACGCAAAGATGCCGGACCGTCCAGAGAATTCGGACCCAAGTGGACAATGCGATTGTGCGACAAATCGACCGCGGTCAAGTTGGGCAAAATGCTCAAAGCGGCCGGCACTTCGAGCAGACGGTTGTGATCCAGAGCAACGCTGCTCAACTGGGGCAGATCGACGAACGCGTCCTCGTCCAAATGACCAATACCATTTCCGGACAAGTAGAGCTCCCTGAGCGAGGGCATGTGCTCCAGGAGACCAGCGCCGGACAGTTCGAACGTCGAAGCGAGCAGATTGCGGCTCAAGTCCAGCCTGCGCAACGACACCAACGACCGGCCGAAGTCGATCTTGTCCAAACGATTGTCGTTCAAATACAGTTGCTGCAAGTTGCTGGTGGTCACGTTGGACAAGGTCTGAGCAGCAGGTCGACCATCTCCATCGGCAGTGCCGCCGACGTTGAAATTGGTCAAATGATTCTTGCTCAGGTCCAAAATGCGCAACGAGTCGAACGGTGAGCTGTTGATCAAGTTGAACGTTTCGATTCGATTGACGCTCAAGTTGAGCTTCTGCAAATTGGTCAGTCGCTCCAAGCCGACCGGACCGGTCAGCAGACGGTTGGCCGACAAGTCGAGATGAACCACACCGGGTGGCAGTGTGTAGACCACGGCCAGTTGATTGCCGCGCAAATTCAACTCCTGCAGATGAAGCAGACTTTCGAAAACACCGGTGCCGATGGTCTCCAGACGGTTGTGTTGCAAGTTCAAAATCCGCAAACTGCTCAAGCCCCGCATCTGCAGTCGACTGATGTCGAAAATTTCATTGTAACCCAGGTCGAACACGAGCAACTGCTGCTGTTCTGAGCAACGTTCGTCCGGCGACTGCTGCGGATCAGAGTCGAACAATTCCGGGAAGCTGGTGATCTGATTGTGGGACAAGTTGAGCACTTTGAGCTCGCCTAGCCGGCACAACGCCAGACGTGGAATTTGCACCAGACCACTTTCGACCAGTGCCAACTTTTCCACAGCTTTGGCGCCGATGAAAGCGTCCTCGTCAACTTCGGTCACCGAACCCAGACGTTCCAAGTGCAACGATTTCAACTCTGCCAACCCTTCGGTGAAACTGAAAAATGCAATTTTGAACAAAGTCATTAGTTTTGCGTCGAAAAATCTCCAACATCTCAACACAGACCTGAAAGTGAGCAGCTCGCCGGCATTGCCACAGTCGACAATGGTCAAATGGCGCAGACGATCAAACGAAGCGAACATGGACCTGGAAAAACGACTCCTGCCAGACGGCTCCGTGCAGTGCAAACGCAGACTGGACAGTCGATGTGCCGGAAAAGTGGAAAATACCGCCGCGCTGGCTATTCTCGGCCAATGGCAGACCATCTTCACTTCCTGTGAATTGGGCTCTTGTAAGCAATGACATCCGGTTGGACAATGCTGGTGGTGGTCAGCAGCGGTAGTTGTGGTCAAACTGTCATCACCATTGTTAACCGGCAAAAATAGCAGCAGACAAATAAAGCCGACGACGACAGTCTTGCCAACAACAATTCGATCAGTGTTCATGCTGACTGTTCGAACACTTTGCAGCACTGTCACTTCACTTGTGATAGTCAAGTTTTCAACGATAACCCTACAACATTATATACAGTAAGTAAGTGGTATTGGTTTTAAAATTAAATATCAAAAATAAAAAATTATCCAATCAAACAGCGAAAAATGAATCAAACGCTCGCGCGCGCGTAAACATTGAAATAATTTCTTTTTTTTTTTTTAATATATACGCGGGACAGTTTTATGAACAGGGACGACAAATAATAGCATGGTTCAGCATGTCAGTCGTGTCGTGATATTTGATGAACATCTTCCAAAAAAATTGAAAAAGTAACCTGAAAATAAAATAAAATAAAATAAATATTGAAATGATTTTCTTGTTTAACGAGCAAATAAAAATTGTTCGACAATTTTACAAACTTTACAAAGCAACTACTTTAACGGATATAATCACCACGGATATTGGGAGAAATTATCAAATATTGATAGTAGTAATTTGGGGAAAATTTTTCCTCCTCCTATGAAGTTCCGCATATTATGCATATGTACACAAGTGTAGGAGGAAATGGATACGAATTGATTTCTCACTCCAAGCATATACATACGTACATACTTAGTTGATCACCAAAGTTAAATGATAATAATAATAATAATAATAATAATAATAATCGTATGTACAGTTTCAGTTGTATAAATAATAAAGGCAAAGTGAAACTGCGAATTTTCACTTGTTGGTTGAAAAGAACAAAAAAAATTACATATCACACACAAACACACACACACACACACAGAATTCAATCGGAAAAAAGTTAACAATTTCTTGAAACCAAAACATTCTAGCAAAAAACTGATTTCAGATAAGAAGAAGAAAATTGAAAATTTATATTTATAACAATATTTGAAATTTAAATTTCAGATTAGATATGGAGACAAAGAAAAAAAAACAGAAACAGAAAACAAAGATGAAAAAGATTACGCACATGTATGTATATATATATATATATATATATATATATAGAGAGAGAGAGAGAGAGAGAGAGAAGAAAATTGCATTGTTGAATTGCAAAAAGGGAAAGATGATCAATTGATTTTCGGATAACGGGTTGAATCAACTGTATATACAACATTTGAATGGAAACGAACCTATAGACGGGTCACATTGTCCGAGAGCCGGTGAACCGTCAAATCGGTCCAACAGCAATAACCGTTCGCAGACAGTGATACGACCGACCACAACTAAACTAGCTGGTTGGTATATTGTGTGCTGGTTGGCAAAAGCGTGCGCCCCTTGTTATACATCCCCGGATACAGCGGCTTGTGGGCACCGGCAAGCTCGGGCGACCAATTCAACCGGAAATCCAACGCCGTCGACCCTCAACGGCACTGCATTTAAGTGTTGAAAATTGGTCAACAGCCGGCCGGTCACAAATGCCAAGCTGTTCTACGATCGCGTGATGCTTCTTCAAATGAACGACAATAGCAACTAAGACTATTGGAGTTGTAGTAGTAGCAGTAGTAGTAGTAGTAGTAGTAGTAGTAGTAGTAGTAGTTAAGAGTTGTTATCCAAGCTAGCTTTGTAGAAAATTTACAGTTGAAAAAGTAAGAAAGCAACAATCATAATAATAATAATAATAATAATAATAATAATAATAATAATAAATAACCGAACAGAATGGCCAACGGTCATAAATTTGGCTAGATGGCGCAAAGTAACTGGCTGTTGTTGTTGTTGTTGTTGTTTTTCTCATTTTTCAAAGTAAGAATACAGTAAGAATAAAAGAAGATTTACTAGTCGAGCTTGGATAGCTTGACTAGATGCTTTTTGAACAAAAGTGAAAGTTTCACAGCCGACGAACGTGGTTGTGGTGTTGATGTGTCGAGCTTCAAAAATGTGTTCAACACATGCCGAGAGAAGAAGAAGTTTCTGAAGCATGCAAGACGGACAGAATTCTATTGGAGAACAAGCCGTTGAACTGATTTGATCACATCTGTTGCAAATGACAGCAAAAATGACAAACGGACATGGAAAATAAAGCTTAAAAAAAGACAAGGAAAAAAAATAGCCAACCAATCAGCTAGCCAAGCAATGAAACCCTCCTGGTCGATGATAGCACATATGTCGGACCGTTTGCTTTGACGATGAGTCAGTGCATTATTTTTCCCCCCTGGATATTTTCAACTACAGTAATATGATAAATACATTTATAATAAACAAAGGTTCAATGAACACGCGGTTCAGTGGAAAACCGTTTGCTTTACGCGGTTTCTTCAAAACAATTCACAAGCTTGCCGGAAATTCAACTGATCAAATCTCGACCAACGGCGAAAAATGCAGAACAAAATTGATAAAAGCACCAAAATAAAAAAGAAAACAACGACAAAAATTAATCAAAAACGTGTGGAAAACAAGCACGAAGAAAATCCAACTGAATACCAGAATGCGTTCACTTCTGAAACTTGTGCAAATCCAAAAATTCAAAACAACAACGATAAAATTAATTTAAATTTTTTGTTAAATATAAAAAACAAATTAAAAAATAAATTAAAAAAACAATATCAACGCGGTGCCACAAGTTTGTAGATTGCACGCAATTGATTGTTGACGACAACACCAGTAAAACAACAGAACAACAGTATCATTATTTACCCAATTGATTACTTCCGACAATTGTCACAGATGACGGACAGAAGTTGTGCCTGATACGGTAGAATTTGTTTCTCGCTTCATTTGTTCTTTTTTTTTTTTTTTGAAAAAAAAAATTTTTTTCACACTGGAAAATTGTGACAAAAGAAAATAATCACACTCAAATCGTCAACTACTCGGCGGATAAATTGTTGAATCCGAATCCGAACTTTGAAAATTAAAAAAATAAAATATTCATATTCATGTATTGTGATAATTTGAACAAAAAAACAAGTGTTGCGAAGGTGACTTGGCGATCAACTGTGACTTGAATGGCGCTGGTTTCGAAATTCGTCCCTGATTAACCGCCACGATTACAGTATGTTGCCGATGATGGAGATATGCAGGTTGAACTTGTTGAAATGGTGATCGTCAGTCACATTGCGTCATGTGATAAATAATAACAATAAGAATAATAAGATTTAAAAAAACAGCTGCGCAATTTTTCATGAAATAAAAACCACAGAAGAAAATGAATAAAGAAATAAGATGATCCGGCGAAAAGTTGAATTGTTGAAGAAATGAGAGAAGTGGGGGATTAGTCTTCTCTTTTTTTTTCTTCTTCTTCTTTTTGGAAAATAAGCGGTTTATCAAGACCGACAGTGGAATGTTGGAGAAGATTGTCCAGTAAAAGAAATGAGGAATGTGAAAAGACGTTCCGGCTAGGGTTGGGGGGGGGTGGGGAGGATTAATGCTGGCCGTTGAAGTACTGGCCGTCGGTCCAGTAGTGTCCAGTTACGGCCGTTGATGACCGGACTGAAAAAGGCGGCCGCATTGCGCAACAAGCATTTGCCTTAGCCGGAAAAGCTGCTTCGCCGCGGGAAAGCGGCGACCTGTCATGGTCATCTCCATGGCCAAGCACTGGGGTCAACATTGGCCTCGCCAACGCACCTGCCCGTCTACGCTACACTGTGCATTATTAGCCGGTGACCACAGGGCCGTCCGTTGTGATTGGAAAATAATAATCATTGAAATATTTCAAACTCGGATTGGTTCAAATCAAGGATTGATTGAATTATAATAAAATTGTTCAGTGAAGGTAGAAATTTGTAATAATTCTATTGTTTCAAGCATACTGTCCGCTTGTATGGGAAAATGATCCATCTCTAGCTGGTGTTGTTCATTCACGCGTGCATATCATTATCGCACAATTTTCCTATCAGTAGCTGACAAGCCTGGGCGTGTCAACTGTCATCATGGGCGTTGACCATTGTTGGACAGTGGTGACAAAACGGTGGTGGTGAATTTTTTTTTTTTTTCTTTTGCTAACAGGCACAAGGGCAAATGACGGGAAATGGACCAGAAAAACGTCACCTGTGTACAATGAAAATGGAAAAGTGCAGCGGGACGCAGGCGTCGGCGCTAATTGCAGCTCATTTCCAAGCGAGACGGTAAGTGAGGTGACGTGACCGCCCGGCCGGCCGGCGCCCAACGATCACCACACAGCACAGCACCGTACAGTACAGTACACCAAACCAACCAACCCTGTGAATAGATTGTTGTCCAGATGTGGAGACCGGTAACAAATGACCGACAGTGTTGCTGTTGTTGTACGACAATTGTAATTGCAACAGTCAGGCGTTGACTATATCCAGCCGCGTTGCGTGGAAATTGGACACCGGTGTCGAATTAAATGTTGAAAAAATACAATGCATACACAGATGTATGTATGGATACACATACATGTATATATATATATATGTGCGTGTGTGTGTGTGCACGTACAGAAAATGGAAATGTATAAAATGAGAAGGGAAACAAAAAGAAAAAGAGAAGAAAAGAAAGCAGAACAAACATAGCAGACGGTAGACGCGTGGAGTGAATCCAATCGAATGAACGTCAAATGGAGAAAAGCATTGAAGACCAGGAGACGGTCCAATTACGGTGGCTTAAATGAAGCTCGGCGACAAGCTGGAGGTCAGGTCTGCGATGCCTGTGCACGTCGGTGCCGTCAACACTGCTGGTACGGCTTTGGCAAATCGGTCGTGAAAGTTGTTACCAAAAAGCTTGGAATGAACCAACGACGGACAATGACGTCGTTGCAGCTGTGTTGCGGCTCATTTCCGTCGGTTCTGACAAAGCAGAAGGCTTTAACTCAGACGGGTTCAAGCAGGGATCAAAGACGACCGTGTTGCGACAATTGACCAACGTGCAAAAGGAAAAAACAGTAATAATACGGTCCGGTTAATCCGCGGATGTACGATAGCCGGTGTCAATGAACAACAATAAAAGAAATAGCCAAGATAATAGTAATAATATTGAAAGTGAAAAGGTCGTGCATTATTATTATTATTATTTTCTTCTTCTTTTTGTTCTCTGAATTAATTCAAATCATATTTCCAAGAAAATATTTATAAAAACAAGAACAAATAGAAAAGCCGAAGAAAGAAGAGTGAATGTTAATATTTAAAAAAGAAAAAAAAATTTCTTTTTTATTAATAATTTATTATTTCATCACGCCTGATTGTCAGTATGAAAATTTACACCTTATCAACAGAATATATACCGCCTACGTGAAAACTAGTTCGACCTGAAGCGTAATAACGTTTGGCCGAATTTGGTGAATGATGATGATGATGATGATGATGATAATGATATGTGAAGATGGAATTTTTTGATAAAATTTAATTTTCTTTACGTTAATATTGATCAATTTTGACGATTGAAAAACGACAACAACTACAGCACAACTCCCATATCAATAATAATTCCACTGGAAAATGTTAATTTGAAAAAAAAAAGAGAAGAAGACAGAATAATAAGAATAATAAAAAATTTAAATGCAATAATAAATATTTCATACCGAATTTCAGTAGATGCAATTGAATAAAATCTTTTTCCATTTATAATTGATGATCATAGTTGAAGCAAGCAATTCATTGTTATGCAGTGTAGTTGAGAAGAGAGGAGTGACAATTTTCAAACTGAGGAAGAAGAAGAAGAAGAGAGAGAGAGAGATGGATGGATCGAGCCGGTTGCAACGCTGGACAAGCTAATAACAGCAGCAGCAGCAACAACAACAACAACAACAACAACAACAACAACCAGGAGGCGAAGGTAAGTTGGAGCTGAAAAAACTGACCAATGACCGAAGAGATGAACGTTCGGTCAGAGTGGTTAGAGGAACGTGATTCGCCGGGCTTTTGCGCACCGTGGTCATTGGAGAAGATTTATTACCGGCAGTTTATATTGTGCAACTCTGCCAGCAACAATGACCGGAAGTGAGCGAAAGAAATTGATGACCACTGGGCAGATGATCAGCAAAAGCAAGCAAAATTGGTGTTTTATAAATATTTTTTCCACAATAGCATTCAAACTTTCACTTCTGCATTGCAAGGTGCAGTCAGTGTCTTCTTTTCTTTTCCTTTTTCTTTTTATCTTGCACAGCTTGTACGGTCGATATGGTACTGATTAAGCAACCTGCAGTGGAAAGTTGGAACCAAATGCCACAGTGGGACGAGAAAGCACTGACCGGTCGTAACGTCGACGACCTTGTCTTGTCTTATCTTGTCTGGTCTCACCTTGCCCTGCCCTATGCCCATGGCATGAAGAACAAGCAAGAAAGGCGAGAGAACAGCCAAAAACCGGGTACAGTTTCTGCTGCTGCTGCTGGTGCTGATGCCGTCTGCTCTGCTCTGCTCTGCTCTGTGGCCACCTGTTTGCGCATCTTTATCAGGGCAATAATCATCGTTGCTATTTTTGTCACTTAATTATGACCTCGTCAATGGACTCATTCTTTGCTCACTTAACCGTGCACTGGTGCCAGCCCCTCCCATTTGATGAACAAATTTTATTTACTTATTTATTAATTGAAATATTTCACAATTGGCCAATGGAGCAATAATTTGCATTTTTGAAAACAGAAAAACAGTATAAACGGTTGTTGGAGCTTGTTGAAAATGTTGAAAAAGCTTTTTATTCAACATCATCATCAATTCACGTCAGAATAAGTTGTCAAAGAGAATGATGAAAGATCAGTGAAAGAGGAAAAATTGGCATCCTTTGCCAAAGCAAGCGACCAACTAACTTTTCAAGCTTAATCCACCTGATAGCCAACTGCCAGCCACACTGTGACAGCTGTTGTTGTCAAACGTGCATGTAGTACACATGCAGAATCAGAATTTGAAACTTTATCATTTTTTGTTTGACATTTATGAATTTTGTGCAAACGAGTGAGAATAATGAAATTGTTTTCACAAATCAGTTTCAATCAAGGAAAGTATACGCAAATAAGCTTATTGATTATTGTTAGTTCAAGTGTGTATAAACATTTGATAATGATCAAAATTTGTCGAGTGCTCTTGAAAAATAATCAACTGCATTCAAATTGTCCATTATTACAATTTTGAAGAAATGAAAAATGAAAACACAGTATTCATATTTTGTGCATACCTTGTGGATAAAGTGTGAAAGAAAGAAAAAAAGATGAATCATCATTTCAATTTTGACAAAGTTTTCTGCGGCAAGCTCTTTGATTTGAAAATTTTTCGATTGCTTGCTGTTCTTTTCGATGACATTGGAACAGAAGAGCAAGTTCGCCTCGGGCATTGAACGAGCGAGCAAGCAAGCAAGCAAGCAAGCAGGCACATATGGGCTCAGAGAAAAGCATCAATGACAAAGCATCGCGACCACTTTGCCAGTCGACAAAATATTAAATTGAAAGCTTGCCGGATCGATGGATGCTTCTTGAGGCAGCAAGAACGAGTGTCGCCTTGTCAAGTCGACCGAGGTCGGTGTCGCATCTTCTTCGTGGTATAATTCATTTTTGCCTTCGGCTTCTGTACATTGGTCGTTTGCTGTTCACATACAAAAGCATTCATTTCAACAAACATCAACTGTAGTAGTCATATTTCACACACACACACACACACATATATATATATATATATGTATTAATTTATTTATCTGATTGCTTCTTCTTCTTCTTCTTCTTCTTCTTCTTGTTCTGATTTTTCATTTTTAATTACTTTTCATCGTATCCGCTATCAACTTTGGTTGCGAGGCAACGATGCAAAACTTCTTACCCAACAGCAAACTGAAAGACAGGCAACCTTACTGTTAAGCTTCTTTTCACCTGCCGTACAATTCACACTTTGTCAAATTAAAATATGAATATGTATGTTGCTTTCTTTTCAAAGCTAATTATGAAAAAAATTTTACAATAAATTAATAAAAGAAAAACCAATGAACATGTGAATATTAAAATTTTGATATGCTCAAGTGAAAAAAAAAATGAAAACTTGGCAAAAGTTGAACAGTGCTGAACATATTCAATAATATTTTCCATCTTGTCCGTTCATATTGCTTGAACTAGAACTGTTCCATTGTTGACCTATTCGATATTATTATTATTATTATTATTGTCATCATCATCATATCGTTTTTTGACGTTGAAGCATTTTATTCCATTTGACATTTGCATGCAGAAATGATAATTTTAAACTTGCACATTTATTTGTTGTTATACTTTTCGTTTGAGATTTGCATTATTATTCGTTGTTCTTTCTTTTGATATTCCAATCTTGAATAAACATGTTGACAAAATTGGCACTTGTTTATTTGTTGTATTGTTGGAAAATCTTTCCAACAGCATAGCTGTGCAAATGGACAAGAGGGAATGCATTATTGTCAACTTTCACAAGTGTCCGGGTGGAAGGGAAAATGGCTACTTGATGACAATTTTTTCCTTCACGAAAAGGTGTTGTTCAACGTGAGCAAAGTGAAAAGCGGATTTGACCTTAAACTATGCATTATTGATGACAAAAGAATCCTCAGCCGGTGACCTCATCGGCGGAGCAATGCCAAAGGTCGACACAACAACAGTGTGTCCATTTGCAGAGTATGGAAAAAGCCCTGCTAGCATTGTCCTCGTATGAAATTGTTCAAGCTCACTAGACGGACACTAGACAACAGTACAGACTTGGCTAGTTGTTCGTAAAGCACAACAGCAGCAGCAGCAGCAGCAGCAGCAGCAATTTATTCAGGAAAGATTCATTTATTCGCTCAATTGTCAACAATATCTGTTTGCAAAATTGAATTTCAATTCTTCAATTGCAAACGTGAAAAACCACCGGATATTGTGAAGAAGAAGAAGACAAAAATGTGTTTTTTCTTTCAAATTTAAATTTCAGTCTGATACAAGTTGACCAGTGCCAACATTTTTCCCCATTCACATCCGCCCACTATTCGGACTGACTGAATTGACTGACTGACTGACTAACTCGGTGCTACAATTGTAGCTTATGAACAGCATGCAGAAATGATGAAATCAATGAATAACAAATTGACCCAAATTGCACCACGCGTCATTGTTGTGATCAAGTCGTTCAACTTTTACTAGCGACCCTGTCAACTGGTTGGTTTTGATCATCATTAGCTTGCTGATTTATGAGTCGGCAGTGCTTTGTAAAAATGTAAACTGGCTTTTGCAGAGAAGATTTATCGTAAAATTACAGTCAACCAACTTGGAAAAATGAGCAAAAGGCAAGCGAACATTGCAGATGTTCGTGTTTGTCGACAATGCTGAAAGCCGAAAGGAAAAAAGCCATCAGCGGAGAAACAAGAGAAAGAGAAGAAAGAAGTTGACGGCGGAAAGCAGAGGGATGAGGGGGAGGGGCAGGGATTGGAAAAGGAAGGTTGAAGAAGAGAAATAATAATAATAATAATAATAATAATAATAATAATAATAGTTAATAAAATGAGAAAGGAAAAGTTCATCTTTTTCAAGTGACTATTTCCACATTCGTTGTAGATAATGTTGTTCAGTTACACCTGCCGGGTCAGCTTTTGGTAGCACCTCCAGCTGACGAGCACATTGTTCAGCAGAGAAATAATCGCAATGAAGATTTGCAAACAGTGACAACGTCGGCTCTTGAGCTTGCTTGAAAGCTTGAACAAAGCCGTGCCGACCAGCTTATTAAATGGTGCTCGTGTGGCAATCTTTTTTGAAAATCGTTCAAGCAACGCATTAGCTGCAGCTCTGGACGGCTTGAACGCGCAGATGTTCACCTTGATAATCTGCTTAAGCGAAAAGCTGGGCCATCCATCTTGTTCGCCACTCTCAAAGTCTCTCAGCCTGGTGAACCTTCTTTTTCTGACAATGAACATTCTTCATGTTTTTTTCTTTCATTATTCAAAGCTTTTCTCCCGTTATCAGAACTTCAATATTTTTATTACTTTACGTTCAACATCTGCAATTGATGGTCAAGTTCTGACTAACATAGAATGAAAATGAATTATTTTTTTTTCAGCTATATTTTGAAAACAAACCAAGCAAACAACAAACGAACATTAAACTTGCACTGAAATTGTTAAGAGAATTGCAATGAAACTTTTCAACTTTCCAACGAGCAATTAATTCACTATGATAAAGTGCAAAATTGTTGCTCTTCCTTTTGCAATCTCTCTTTCTCTGAACATCTTTGCAAGTGGAGGGAAAATTTAATTTCTACCCAGCATGCCGAGCTGGTGAACATTTGTTAGTCTTGGTCATTGGGAAAATAAAATCAATTTTAAATTTTATCTTTTCCAAACTGCAATGCTAGCTAGCTGAAAAGCGTTGGGCGGTTTGAAAAATTTTTCGAACAAAGCGGAAAGCGGACAAAATTGCCGCCGCCAATGTTAGCTGAAAATTGCACAGCTAGTTGGAAAAGCGGATGAAAAAGTTGGCTAACTAATAGTTAGCTTGGAAGGCGCGTTTGAAAATGAAAAGTGAAATTAAATGCTCGCTTGAAACTTGCAAAATGAATACACATATTTTCATTTTTAAAAATCAAAAACAGCACCCCGGTGAGTTTGTAATGGGGTGTCAATTTTGCCCGAAGCAATTGCTACCATGATCAATAATTTTTCGTTTTTCACTTTGTGACAAAGTTAATCGACTAAGCAAGTGACGTCGATGTTGTCTATTTGTTAATACTAAAAATTCACAAACAAACAAGAAAAAAATTAATAAAAATTTCAGAAACTTTCATCAAAAGTGATGCTTTGAAACGTGGTAAGAAAAGGAAGAAAAATCGATCCGGATACCCATGTCAGAATTGTAATTGCTCCAAAAGCATCAAAGCGATTGGGTCAATTGAGGAAGCTTTTGCATTTTGCTGTGCAACTAGCTTTGACAGGTTCGACCAAAAATTAACAACGCTACAATGCTTTTTCTCAACAATTCAATTTTAACTATTCAATGAATGAAAGTCAAAGAAAAAGAAAAGCAAATAAATAAAACAGAAAAAGCAACTTGAAACAAAAAAATCATATTAAAATATTTCACTTTTAATAAATTATGGAATGTTGTTTTAGTAAAACTGTATCCACATATCCATATATATATATATGCAATTCATAGCTAATTAACACAGAAGTTGCAAATTGTAACATTTTCCGATAAAATTTAAACATATTATTTCATATTATTAACATATTTAAACATATTATTAAATTATTATTTCTTAATTTTGTCAACAATTTTATTTAAATTTATCCAAAAAATGCATACATTTGTAGAAAGCATCCTTATTTAAAAAAATCAAACAACGTGATGATGATGATGATCATGTCATCGATCATTTTTAAGACCTTATCAAAAATCATATTTGCACTTTTGTAAATAAGGTAAAATTTATTTTTTGATGAGGAATAAAATTATCAAAATAAAGTATCATCATGTAGTTTTGTTCATTTTCAAAATGCGTAAAAACGTAGAACAAAATTACATGCGAAAATTTCAAATGTAAGAAAATTCACTTGCTAAAACTTTTTTCTTCCTCAAATAAAGCAAATAAATAAATACATTTAGATTGAAAGAATTTTAAAAAATCTTTAACTTGTTGCATTCTGTGAATAATCTTGAAGACAAATCGTAAGAAATTCTCAACATGCATATTGTATAAGTGTAATTTTTTTAAAGTATAAGGCGTGCAAATTTAAAATAACTAAATAAAGGAAAAGGTAAAATAATTTTGCTTTATAATAAAGAAAAAATAAATCTCATTTCTCATTTCCCTCTTATTCAGGTGACGTCTGAGAATATCCCAACCATATCGCCAATATCCAGTAGCTCAGCAGTTAAGATTTCGTAATTGAATACAAAAAAAGCAGCCGATCCGTGATACTCGACCTGCCCTGACCGTTTTAATCTTTTTTTTCAGGCAGATTGGCGTGGGTCGTTGGAAGGGTGCATTCCAACGCCTCCAAGCTACTTGGCGGCGCCAAACAGCCGCCTCAAGTGAATTCCCACCGTGATGGACAGTTGCTAGCCAACGGTCAAGAGCATCGACAAACAGCTGCACGTGGCTATCCACTTTGTAAAACAAGCTTAAACGCTTCCAGCAAAGACTTTCGGCACGCTTCCTTAGAACAATGCTAGTGTCGACCGGACGCAGGTCAAGTGCGTATTGAAAAATCAACCAAAAAAAGCATCATCACGTAGAACAGTAAATGAAAACTTTTCATCCATTCAGAACATTGTATATACATACATGCATGCATAGAAATGAATCTCTCTGTGTAGGTAAGTAGGCAGGTAGGTGTATATTTATTGTGTTTTACAAATGTTTTGAAAACAACATTTCAAAATTCAATAGCAGACATTAAATGCTTTCGAGATGAATAGCACAGTCGCATTAATGAGAAAAAACCAATAAAAAATTGAACGCTATCTAGAACTGAATTTTCAAATTCCTCAAAGCAGCAATCAGAGATGATCTGCGCTGTGTATAAATTTAAACTTAAACCTCTTAAATGAAAATGTTCGAGATTTTCAATTGAACATGTGCACTAAAGTGAAACTAAAATAACATCTGCTAATGTTTACTGCTAAAGTTTAGTTGGTTCTGTTAAATGGAGCCCATTTCCATCACATTTATCAGACGATCATTGATATCACTCAAAAGCACTCAGATTATTGATTGAGTACACAACATGGATTGGACCGTTTGCGCAGCAGTTCTGTATAATTTTTCTCAAGGCTAACTTAGGTCCACTTCATGCAAGTGGACGTTCAAATATTAACCTTGTCTACCCGGCGCCTGTCTGACCGTTGCTATCATGACCTAAGCACAGCCACCGGTTATACACTTGCAGCTGGTGAATCAACGCCATACAGTCAGTCATCTTTTACTGTCTGAAAAGTCAATTCACCTTCCTCAAAAAAAAAGCTTTTCTTCTCAAACAGTACAATTAAACATGAGCAACCGAAATAATTATAACCAATTAAGCATATTTTTTTCATCAATCAGCTACAGCCAACGTACAACTATTTCTTTTCTTTTTTTGAATATTCAATTATCCAATCTCATTCTGCCAAAAATATGGTTGTTAATGAATGCAGAAAATTCAATTATTTATAAAATTATAATAAAATATTTTCGTAATAAGACAAAAAATTATTCCAAACAAGCTAATTGATACAAATTAATTTCAATTAAATTGAATACAAACAAAAGACATTTCCACCGAATTTTATAGATAATTCTTCATTAAATGATCAGTATTTGTATGCATTTGAAAACATTTGTATGCAAATTTTCTCATTAATTTATAGAAAAGTTTATAAATGTGAAAATAAAGATGGTTAATAATAAATGTGAACATAAATTTCGAAGACAAACAGCAGCAAATAATTTTGATGAAAAAATTGAACGAAATGAGAGAGAAAGCAGTGAATAAATAAATAGGGAAGCCAATGCAAGTCGTATCAGACAAAATAAAGCAGAACACCGTCGCTAGACGAGAGCAAGTTCAGGCGAAAGTAATTTGCATAATTGAAAAGCAACCTCCACGTAGCATTGTAATTCGAGCTAGCCTGGGTTGAGGTTTGAATTGAACGCTGATTATATTTGCTTTTCTGTTTTACTTTCTTTCTGAGAACTTCAACTTCAGTCAATTCATCTCGACAATGTAAAATTGAAAAAAAAGAAATTCAAATTCTGACAACCAATAATCTCAAAATATTAAAATATCGTCAATATTTCTCGTCTACAGTCATAAATTGCTCACAATTATTGAACAAACAAACAAACACCTTGTTGATCTGATTGTACTGATAAATTATGTTAATTTTTGGTTTCGTTTTTTAAAATAAAAACAACTACCATAGAACTGAAAAGAAAACAAAATCACAACTTACCAAAGTTGACGTCTTCTGATTGTTGAAGTCAAGCTTCTTGCTGCGCTGTTTTGAAATTATGATAAATTATTTTCAAGAAATAAAAATGAACAAAATGAAAATCCAATTTGTTCGACGCTCCATGTCCAGGCTTTTCGGCGAAAAAGCCAATCTCTGCAGTCGTCGCGAAGCATTACTGTAAGCTTATTTCAAATCACACACTCGCATGCAAATTTTTATTCCACTCATTTCTACCAATAGCTGAACTGATGCAATTCCATTCTGCGCCTGATTGAAAATACAGAAGAAAAAAAAGACAACTACCAGGAACTTGCAAATCAGCATGTATGCTTATGTATCTCATTTATAATAGATCAGTGCAATTATTCAACAACATCAATTTGATTAACGTTTATCAATTGTTAGACTCGGCATCATCTAATTTCGGCTATATTACAACGTGATTCAAAGCAAGTTGCGATTTGAAACAAAATAGCCAACTTTCAATCATTGAGATCCATGTTTTTTTTTTAATTTTAAAAATTCAAATTACATTTGTATTTACATCTCTGATAAAATATTAAGCAAAAAATACTTTCAATTCATCGAATTCAAAATTGTAATTTAATTATTAAAAAAACAACTAAAGGTTTCTGTTTGTTTCTTTTATTGCACCGCTTCATCATCATTGTAGCAAGATATTACGTCAACAGAACTTTCAGTGTACACTGTTTTTTTTCCTTCATATTAATAAATTGTTTCAATTCCTGTGGTTCAGTTTGATTAAATAAAAAATAGCTTGCTTCTTGAAATTCATATAATTTCCTAATGTGATTGTCGAATTGATTCCTTGAAATTCAGTCTAAAAAAATAAAATGCAAGTTTACACAAGCATAACACGGCTCTTGTTTTAACGTGGTTTCATTTTAAAAGGTACACAAACTAACCTAAATAGACTATTTTTTTCCAGACAAAAATTTTCTTCATCTATTAAAAATTAAACCTAACAAACAATACAATGCATTCAAATATTGCGTAAGACAGAAAACTATATAATGCAGTAGTACACGATTTACTTAATTTAATCATTCAAATTAAAACACTATTAGTACGAGAAAAATTCATCTAAACTATTTAACACCCTAAATAAATCAAATCTGAGATTATTTTATAATAATTTAGTTCTTCAAAGCACAAGTAATAAAATAAACAGCACTACAACAATTAAAAGGGCATTTACAGTATAAAATTGTTTGAAAGTCAAGTTCAGCAAGCAAAAAAATTTTTTTGATGCAATAATTAAAATTAAAATTATGCAGTTATATAATTAATTAATTATTTATTTATTTATGAAGAAAATAAATAAAAACAAACAATATATAATTTAAATTTATTTAATTTTTGAGATATATTTTTGAAATAATCCACCGATTAAATTTTTGAAAAAGTTACCTGCCTATTTTTTGAACCTTTAATCAAATTTTCTGGCCGTGTTCATTGGTGAAGTTTTTCAGCTCCTGTTACGCAGTGTTGGTAAGATTGTTTGTTATTTAAACATTTCAGTTTTCTATTATTATTTTTTACATCAAACTTTTTACGTTTTTATTTAAACTTATTTTCATTTACGTGATTATTGTTTCACAGGTATTAAGACTTACTTTATTTACTGTCATTTAGATGTTTTCATTATTAAAATCAGCTCATCTTTGTATAAAATATCTTTGTATAAAATATATAATTCGTCACAAGTACGTTTTAGGTGATATTATCGATACTGCTTTCAAAATGCTCATCTTTGATAAAATACTGGATATATTTTCCAACATTTATGGTTTTGAAGATTTCATCGATCGCATGCACTTTTTGTTTACGGTGAAAGTAGTTGTTATTTATGTAATTATGGTCTCCTTCACCGACACCTTGGTTCCACGTATAAAGTGCTGGAGTCCTTCTCATTTCATGAAATCCTGGGAAGAATACGCAGAATCATACTGCTTTTTTCATTCCACGTATTATTATGCCAACAGTTCTGTTGTGTAAGTGCTTTTGTGTTTTTGCTTTTATGCTATATGAAAAAATTTTAATTTATATGTTATATCAATTCTATACAAATAATTTAACTTGGCAACAAACGCGAAATATTACTACATTATCAAGAATAGCATCTAAATTAACTTTTCAGGCATACGTAAATTAAGGAAATATTAAACAAGCAAACACTTTTCGACATTACGTTTAACCAATATCTTTGTTTAGAGGAGGCACGGCGGAAAAAAAATACGGCCTTCATTTTTGGGCAATATATGTATTGGCAACACAGGCCGCTTTGTTTGCCACCCCCGCATTGATTGCAGTATTTCTTACAAAAAGTACGTAATAAGTTGTCTTACTTATTTAAGCTAACTAAATTAATTTTTTTTCAGAATCTATTAGAAATATTTTGTCATTAATAAACGCCAGAGTGAAATTCCCGTCACAGGAAGATGAAATTAGTAAAGAATTGCAGTTCAAACTGGGCAACTATTTAATGTTTTACAAAATCAACAGTAGCACTTCCCGATCGAATAATTTGGGCTGTTCTTACTTAACAATATGCCATGCTTTTGTGAAATTTCTTTTTCTGATAAATGCAGTTACTCAGTTCATTGCTGTCAGTTGGATTTTCAAAAAAAAATCTTTCTTTTGGGGTGTCGAAGTTGCAGCTGAATACTTCAAAACTGGCAATTGGAGTCACAGTGAACATTTTCCACTGACCGCTTTGTAAGTATCCAAAAAAAAATTATATTTACCTCTTTTCTATACTAATGTATATTGAAATTTTTCTTCAGTTGCGACTTCAGTGTCAGAGAAACCATGCAAGTCATGAATTACACAGTTCAATGCATAATTGGTGTGAACGCACTTCATGAAAAGTTCTTCTTTTTCCAATGGTTTTGGTTATTATTTTGTTCTATAATAACAACCGTTCATTTCATTACATGGATGAGATCTTCATTTTCCTTGTCAAATCATGTCGAGTTTATCAACCAGTGCTTAGAATTAACATCAACAGACCATGACAAGCATCAACATAACCTGGTGGTGAAGTTCACAAAAGAAATACTGCAATGGGACGGTGTAAAACTTCTTCAACTTGTTAAATTCAAATTGAGTAATATAGCTGCCAAAACTATTACCAGAAATTTGTTCAGGTATATATACACTATATTATACTTATTGAAAACCAGTACATTAAACATATAATGGAAAACAAAATCAAAAGATCAAATTTAATTTCCAACAAATTTAGAGAGTTCACCAAAGATTGGATCACCAGTACAAATGGTCAAACAGTCATTTCAAAAGAAAATAGAAGAAAAGAATGTACAAATCCAAAAAATGGCGAAAGAATACAGATAATGCCGTCTCCAAGAGATATGTTGGTCATATGAGCACAAAAACAACATCAAACAAATGAAAATTCATTTTCGATATACATATGTCACTTATAAAACTTCAAAAAATAAAGTTTCAATACGCATCACTATGAATTCATCTAAAATAAATGAACTAAGTAAAAACGCAGTGCGCGTGCAGTCGTAGCCAAGACTTCAATTGCAGTGGTCTTTTATCCACCTTCTTGGACAATGCTTTATGCACAGATACTGAATCCATGTTCGGTGCATTCTTCGTAGTGATCAGTTATCCACTTCCTTGGATAATGCTTCATGCACAGATACTGAACCCATGTATCGTTGCATTCTTCGTAGTGATCTTTTATCCACTTCCTTGGATAATGCTTCATGCACAGATACTGAACCCATGTATCGTTGCATTCTTCGAAGTGGTCTTTTATCTACTTCCTTGGACAATGCTTTCTTCACAGGTACTGAACCCATGTTAGTTGCATTCTTCGAAGTGTCTTTTTTTCGCTTCCTTCAAAAATGCTTTCTGCACAGATACGGAACTAATGCCTAACAGCATTCTTTCCACTAAACTTTTATCCACTTTC
>JYDV01000094.1:105525-132813 GCA_001447645.1 Trichinella pseudospiralis | reverse complement strand
GGTACTGAACCCATGTTCGTTGCATTCTTCGTAGTGATCTTTTATCCACTTCCTTGGATAATGCTTCATGCACAGATAGTGAATCCATGTATCGTTGCATTCTTCGAAGTGGTCTTTTATCCACTTATTTGGACAATGCTTTCTTCACAGCTACTGAACCCATGTTCGTTGCATTCTTCGAAGTGGTCTATTATCCACTTCCTTGGACAATGCTTTATTTTTAAATTTTGAACTCATATGTCGGTGCATCCTTCAGAGTTGTCTTCTATAGACTCTCTTTAATAATGATTTACTGACTGATACTGAATCCACGTATCGTTGCATTCTTCGCAGTGGTCTTTTATCCACTTTCTTAGATAATGCTTTCTTCACAGGTACTGAATCCATGTATCGTTGCATTCTTCGAAGTGGTCTTTTATCCACTTCCTTGGACAATGCTTTCTTCACAGGTACTGAACCTATGTTCGTTGCATTCTTCGTAGTGATCTTTTATCCACTTTCTTGGATAATGCGTTTTTTATAAGAAAGTGATAATGCCCATGTTGCTATTATACCCATTTTTCAATGTATCTTTTCTTCACTTCCTTGAACAATGCTTTGTGCACAGATACTGAACCCATGTATCGATTTAGTCTCTCTATGTAAAATTTTCAGGGCTAATGTTCTATTCGTTGGCAAAAAAACGAGCTTTCATTGTAGCTAATCAAAGGCAAACAATGTTAATCAATGAAAAATTTAGACGAGAAAACCAATGCTATTATGCCACAACTTTGCAATGAGCCCATTATGAAAAATAATACTATTAAAAAATACAAACGTTCCATCTTTTGCCAACCAATAGAACAGTAGCCCTGAAAATTTTACCTAGAGAAACTATCCCATTTTATTTTCAGTTTTCAGGGCTGTCAACGTTCAGTTCCGATTGCTTCAGTTCGCTTCAAGTTCGGTTCGTTCGGATTTCGATTGCAGTTCGGTTGATTTGGCTTCAAACACTTTCATGCATCCTCTTTTCCCACAACTGCTTCATTGACAAGAAAAGCTGTGATCAATCGCTAGCGCTCATTCGCCAAATGTAAAATTACCTGCCTAAATCAAACTGAATTATTGATCTATAAGAACAAAAAGCTAAAAAAGTTAACAACAATCCACAAAATGTTGCTCTACATGACAACAGTAATTCCAAGATATGCTTGTCGGTTTTCATTTCTGAATTCTGGAAAATACTATGGATGTATAATGGCAAGAAATAAAATGAATAAGCGCTAGTATAGCGTATTTTAGTGTTAGTTTCTTGACATTGCCTACAACATGTAAACTTACTCGCTGTTTGATAAATTCTTTCAACGTTGAAGTGACCAATATTTATAATAAATACAGCAGTAGAAAATATTTAATGTTGCTTTCGAAATGTTCAGTACAGATGCAAACGTCAAGGAAGCAACACCGCTTTGAAAACTTGCAGAAATGTCGCTTAATCAACTTTTCGAAGAAACGATCACGGTGATCCTGCTG
Organism: Trichinella pseudospiralis; assembly: GCA_001447645.1. NCBI lineage: Eukaryota > Metazoa > Nematoda > Enoplea > Trichinellida > Trichinellidae > Trichinella > Trichinella pseudospiralis. Next base: position 131,301 of record JYDV01000094.1, on the reverse strand, counting down.
AGTGCGCCGTGTTGTTTCCATCTGAAATGATGGCAACTGTTTTGACCAAAGCATCGTCAACTCACACATAATCACAACCTCCTTTGTCATTTTCCCCATTACTAAAAATAACTAGCATACTATAGCATCAATACTGATGGTCAGGTTTATATTTTAATCCGATTGCATGCAATGAATTTTGTCTATCCCTTTACAAAACTTTCGAATATTAATTGCACACGTAAAACTATTTTCGGCTGATTCTGCTCACACTGACAAATATGAGTAAACAAAGAGAAGATACAGAAACATCGTCGGAAAAACAAATGTTCAACTCATGCTCGTTGAAGATACTGAATTTCATCTCGGCTGCTCAAATTTATTATTGAAGTTGCTATGAGCGGAAAATTTATTTTCTATCACTACCTAAAAAAGATTAATTTGAACAAATGAGAATTATTTCAGATCAGAAAAACAAAAACGCTGAATCTCTACACGTCGACTACAGTAAACTTAATTCAGGCGTGAACTTGATTCCGTTTTTTGAATGCGACTGTGTTTTATAAAGTCTACCATAATATATTTTTTTGTTTTTAGCAAATAATGTAAATTTATGTGCTATGGTAACTTCAGTTGTAATAATATTTATTTGAAACATATTCCAACAGCAATTCATTGGCATAATATGCCTTTTATTTTCACTTAAAAATCTTTTACGTAGTGGCTTTTATATGGAGTTTTTTTTGCAACTTTTAAAATAATATGATACATTTTGTTGCTTAGTAAATATAAACGAAAGGTGGTTTTTGAATAAGTGTTAAATAGGAATGTCGTTGCTTAGTTTTTCTTTTTGAAATCTAAAAAATCTTGCTTAAAGCATCAACCATGCTTTTTGTTAAAAGTCAATATTTTGCAACTTTTATGATTTTTAGCTTAAGAATTATTTTACTGCAATAATTTAGGAATTCATTTAATAATCTTTTTAAATATTTTTTTTGTATTTTATCAAAATGGCATTTTTCCTGAAAGTATTCAATTCATTAATCAACACATGCAAAATTATGAGTACTGATCAGATATTGAAATTGCTTTTATATAAAATTGTCAGTTATATTACAAGTTGAAAACGTTCATGGAAATGATTTGAATGAAAACTAATGCAAACAGCGAAAATTAAAACAGTTGCTAGAAAAAAGAAATGTTTTACAAAATGGTTAATGGGTGTTTTTGAAATTTTAATGAATTTCAAAAGAATGAAAGCAGTTGTCGGAAATATCCAGTAAATTTTAAAAGTGCAGATGGCAATTATTTTGCGCTCTCGTAATTTTTAATGCAAACAAATTTCTGATCCAGAAATTACTCAATGTCTTTGATATTTCCGTCGTTAACTTTGCTTGTCATTAAAAAAAATGGCTTTTCTTAAACAATTCATCCCAAATGAATGAATCTGACATTTGCAAATAGCTTTGTCATCAAACATTTTTGATAAGGTTGAGTAACTTTGAAAAAGAAAATCAATTTAGAAATTATTTTCAAAACAAAAAGCGACTCAGCTTACTGCTTGTGTCAAAATTTAATATGAAACATTAAAAATTTTTTCTTTGGTAAATATTTTGTTTTTTTTAAATCAATAAATGATCAACAAAAAAATTTACAATTATGGCATGAATTATACAGGCTTTATAATTTTCTTGAAATATTTTGTTATTAAAAAAAATTTTATTGTTAGCATTAAAAAGAAAAATTGAAACACAACTTAAACATTGTGAATGTGAATTTGTAAAATATATTATTATTTTCGAACCTTAGTAATGATGAGAAATTGCAATTTTACATTTGTTGTTTTTATTGTGAACAATTTATTAGCATTGATAAGTAATCTTATGTTCAAGCAATTGCAATTTTGCTGAATAGTAAAGGTTTTTTCATTTAAATCGATTATAATTTTCTAAATCTCATAACAGCCATAAATACATAAAATACATAAGTAAAATTGAAGTGAAATTGTTTATTTTTAAGGAAAATACAATGATGCGTGAATTGAGAGCATTTGGGTCGCATTCGAATCGAATTCTTTTCACAATAACATTCAAGTTTTACATTCGGACAATAACTATTTGACAATTTTGATAACTTGATTTTTGAAGGTTTCAATATTGCATAACAATCTTTTTCAACAGATGAGCAATGTCATTAAAAGTTTGCAGAATTACACCGTGATGCAAAATTGTGAACAAGATCAGAGAAGCATATCCAAACTAGGTGTCATGAAGAAACCCTAAAATTTTCTTTGAAACGTACTGAAAATTATGGAATTGTTTTGAAAAGAAAAACCCTTTTGCTTGATAAACTATAGCATTTATTTTTTTAACCTTTTTATTTAAATTACAAATGATACATGCATATATATATATATATATATATATATATATATAGATAGATAGATAATGTGGTATGCATTTGTAAGATTTGGAAAATGATTTAGTAGAAATGATAATGTAATTGTAATAAAAGAACTAGAAACGATACAAAATCACTCTTGTTTAATTAGTTAACATTTGAAATAATTAATATAAAAAGAACGGAAGTTATAAAAAGTTTTGACAAACTATTTGCATAATCAAAGTTGATCATCAGTTTACGAATGTTGATTTGCAAAGTTGCGTTATTTTTAATTGTATTCCATTGATCAATCAACTTTTAGCTCAGCCATCAAAATTAACTTTCTTATTGCATGCTATTGATTTTCTTGTACGCCATGCAAATATTGCAGTTTTTTTACGGCAGAAAAAAAAGATACCACCACTACCCGAGCTTAGAATAGCCACTTCTTATTGAAATTGCACCACCATTCATTCAGTAATGAATTTTCAAACGTTCAAGCATATTGTTATATTTATTCACGAATATGAATAGATTTACTGTTTGCTAATAAGAGTTGAATTTTTTTCATGAACAATAAGTGCATTATGCATAAAGGAAAAATTGAAGTATGAAAAAAAGTGAAGCAAAAAAATCATTGAAAAATAAAATTTCCGGTAATATTCAATGCATAATAAAGGAACAATTATGTATCTAAGCAACTTTGAATGCATTGAACAATAGAGTGTCATTTAAGATGAAAATATTTTCCAATATTACAATACAGTTTTACAAGCCTGCTTAATTTGATTGGCCTGCTGGTCAGAAAACATTCTTCAAAGATAAATGATCAAATGTTTAGATATTAATCAAGTAGTAAAAAAAAAAGGAATAAAAATAAAAATCAATAAAACAAATTTAAACAGTGCAGTTGAAAGAATTTTTCACTGCAGCTTACTTAGCACGAGCATTTTCTTTTATTAGCTTTTATTTGTATAATTTAAGTGGAATAAGCTTGCAAAAAAGAGTAGCATTTATAATGTTAACAATGAAACATTTGACAAGAGCAGACAATATCAAAAGAGAGCAATAGGTTTTCGCTTGATTTAAAGTTTTCATTATATTTTTCTTTTTCTTTCTTATAATCATGAATAATGATATTTTGTTTATCAGAATGCTGGAAATTAAAGTTTGATGCAAATTTCAGAAATGCCTTCATAAAAATCAATGATATTATGACGTTATTTTTTATTTTTTAATAATAATAATAATAATAATAATAGTATCATAATAGTAGTAAGAGTGGAGTTTCGCGGAGCTGTAATTGCTTCGATTGAGTTGGCCACGCCCGAGGTAAGAGATAAATTTCAAGAAATTGAATTTTAAAAAATGTTTAGTCAATTTTCTTTTTTTGCTTTTCTTTACGAATTATTACTTTTTCTTATTAAATATGTATATTATTGAATTTTTTCTGTCATACATAAAAAGGAAATTAATGTATTTTATTATTTGAATAGTTTTTTTCAAAGTTGCGTGGAAATTTTGCTTTCAGAAAAGAGATGATTTTTTTTTCAAAATGAAGAAAACAAATGTAAGCTAATTAAAATTTAATTTAAATATTTTCTTTACAATCGACTAAAAGAATAGCTTAAAATGAAGTATTGTTAAAAATTTGAAAATTTTGTGTTAATTAAAAAAAAAATTGTTACAAAGTGATGATGACGCATTCTCTTCCTCCTCCGCTTCTGCTTTACAATTTTAAATTGAATCTGCAAGTTGTAGTGTTTGCATTTTTAAGAAGCATAATTTTGAAAATTTTCACAACAAGTCTATTCGATTGTGGTACATTTCCTTTTTAATTTTTACCCCCTCCCCCCCCCCACTCCTCTTTTCCCCGAAGCGTTGGTTGTTGTTTTGTTCGATGTGTGTGCTATAATATTAATTGCATATTCCACAATTTGCTTTGCCATTTCTACAAAATTGAGCTTGCAAAAGTGAAGTTTAAAGGACGGACGGTTTGTTGTTTAGTTTTTCTGTTTAAACAGAAAAGTTTGCTTCAAGGAAATAAGCTCGACGGCGATCGTTAAACTTACAGCACTGAGGCGCCATCTGTATAATTTGCACAGCTATTTCGTTGGTGTCATTCTCATCATAATCATCATCAGCATAATCATCATCGTCGTCGTCATCGTCATCATTCACACTTGTGCTCAATGTTGTCAAGCTGTGCTGCTTGTTTGTTGATTGCTAGCAGTGATGAAGAGAAAAGAAAAAATTGTCACTCCGTTCAAGAAAGCAATTGAATATAGTAAGTTTCATTTTAAAATTTCTCTTATTGTTTTTATGATAATAATAAAATTTATGTTCAAGAATTGAAATTATTATTAATTGTATTTTCTTCTTCTTAGAAAATTTTTATTTAATAGCTTTTCTTAGGCATATAGCTGAATATCATTATTATCATTATTATTATTATTATTGTTGTTGTTGTTGTTGTGCTTGTACAAGGAGTAAACAATTTTGCAAATGCACATTTGCTCGTCTTGGTGTATTTAATTTAAAAAAAAAATTTTTTCTCCTCCACGTAACAAAATAAACATTTGTCTGTATTTGAGCTATCGTGCAAATTGTTCAATTATTATTCATTCATTCAAATTTTAGCAAACAAGCTGCTCATTTGGACGGAAATAAATTCATTTATTCTTTATTAAGTTTCATTTTTGCTAATTTGACAAATTTGTTGACAGATTTTTCAATTTTTACACTTGATTTATGTTTGAATTTTATTTAAAAAAAAAAAAATATTGCATAGTTGTCCATCTATCAATGGTCACCTGACATAACACAATCCAATACAATACAAGCAAATATTTTGCTTGCTAGTTTTTTTTTTTTTAATTTCATTTTTGCAAATTATTATTATTTGAAATCTGCAAATGTAGCAAAGGTTGCACAATTTGCACAGAAAGGGTGAAAGTGAAATTCAGTTGCATTTTCTCGGTTACGTTTATTTTTCTCTTTGAGCTCAAGTCGGCTTATTCTGATTAGCCGGTTAGATAAAAACATTTTATTGAATTCTTCGTTCGACTGTGCTTGCTGCTGCTGTTGCTGCTGTCGAGTGTTCCGTGTGCATGTCTGTCAACAAATTGTGTGTATGATCATACGAATGAATATAACCAAAATTTAACGAGCATTTTGTGCAATCAACAATAATCTTTCAAATATTGCAAATCGTTTTCATTAATATTCAAATTTTACTTTGATCAAATATTTGCCAATATTGATATTTCTTATCTTTTGTTTTCTGATTTGAAAATTTTAAACTTTCTTATATAGTTGATCTGAAATAAGTTGTTTTTAAAATAAAGATATAAAATGAATTTTATCTAGTCATATTCAATTGAACGACCTGGGTTAGTATTTTAAAAGTGATTGTATAAAATCAGATCAATACTGTATATTGGATGTTTGTTTTAACAGTCGATTAGCCTTTTAGCCGTCGAAATATTGAGTAAACAAGCGTTTCGAGCAATTGGAACAGTATTGCATATCTAGGTTATATATTTAATTTCTCAAGAAGAAAAAGTACCAAATTAATAAATAATTCAACAACTAGTGCAAAAGTAATCAAAATGAAAATTTAAATAAATTCAAAAGGAAATGCATGTATAATGTTCAAAATTTCAACAAATGTACAGAGTGAGATAGGGACAAGGGTAAATGAGTGGGAGGGAAGGTGAAGAAACGCATGCAGAAAGAGGGTGCGGCAGGAGTGAGGGATGGTGGGGGGGGGGGGTAAGTGTTGAGGGGTTGGTTTCTTTTCTTCTGCTTCCATTTTGCCTGCTCTGCTCGTGCTGTGGGAAGCTGCTTTGTGTCGGCAGCAGCAAACAAAAGCTCTGAAACAAAAAGGAAAAGCATATTTTTCAATAAATTCAGTCAACAGTCGTTAAAGAGCCGACGTTGTTTGTTCGCTTGAAAATGAATATGCTGAAATTGTCGTCGGTCATTAGTCAAACCTTTGTCGGCCATTTTAGCTGGTTTTAGGCAGATGTCGTCGGGAAGTGTCGAAAATTTTTGAAATAATGCTTGTTCGTTTGTCAAAGCCAGCGGTGCCATTTTAGTGCGCCAGTTTTTATTGAACACTTTTGCAGAAGAGCTGAAACTTTTCATAAAAGCCATCACAACCCCCTCAAAGCTTGACAGCAAGCACCACACCAACAACACCAACACCAACACCAACACCAACAACAACAACAACAACAACAATAACAACAACAGCAGCAGCAGCAGCAGCAGTTGCTATTTTCACTTTTATTTTATTATTTTGCAACTTTTTTATTCATGCATTCTAAATCAACAACGACAAACTTTTATTATCATTATTTATTATAATATCTTCTTTCTTTTAAAAATCTGTTTATAGCTTTTCTTTTCGATGCTTCCATTTCGGTAAGTTGATTGATTATTGCTGTTCTTGAACGTTTGTTCAAATTTTATGCGATCTATGCTAACAAAAAAACAACAACAACAAATGACAAAACAATGATTCATAAAAATTTCTTCTGCATCAAGTGAAACAAAAATGTTTCATTTATTATTGATGGAGTATTAATTTTACTTTTTTTATTTAAAAAAAATATAATATAATCAGAAAAATATTTTCAAAATTAACAAATAAAAAAGTGCAAATAAGTATTATTAATAAGAGAAAAGAAAACAAGTCTTAATTTCACAGAGAGAAGGGGAAAATTTGCTTTCTAGTAGATGATGATAAAGCTGAATGAATGTGAGTTGAATTGATTGAATTGAAAGATTAAGTTTTTATTGTTTGAATTGGGAAATTATTTTTACGTACATGTAATTTATATTGCAATGATTGAAATATATATATATATATATATTTCTTCTTCATTGAATAATTAATTCAAATTATTTCATTCATATCAGATTGACTGAAAGTAATTATGGAAATGTTGATGAAATTTTCTTCTTCATCATCATCTTCTGCTGTTGCTTGTAAACTGCTGCTAATTAATAAAATTGTTCGGCGTCATTTTTGTTTTCCAATCACTAGGTAGAAAAGAGAAGAGGCAGCAGATATTTCTTTCTCATTCTGAGCAAAATTCATCACTTTCTCCAACAGCAAAAGCAAAAAATATGATTTTGAATTGTTTTTTTTTTTGGCTTTGCAAAAAATTGTATCATGTAGCTTTTTTTTTCCTGCAAAGTCAACTTTATTCTTTCCCATGAAGTGTTGCATTTCAAGTCAACTGTGACGGTGAGAACGACAACAACAGGCTGTGTGTAAATTTGATACATGTGCAATTTTAGCCCCAGAACAAAAAATGCTGTATATTCTTTTTTTTTTCTTTCTTCTTATTCTGAATTTGTCACCGCCTAGTTTGGTGTTGGGTTCGGGAAGTGGAATTTCAGTTGTTCAGCGTTGCATGACGTGCTGCAATATAGCCGATGCGAAAAATTCCAATTTTTGTTGCCTTTTGTTCCAATCTCACTGACCAATCACCGTAGAAGAATTGTAAGCTTTCCAAACCCGTGGGATTCGTTCACTTGCATTTGCAAATGAATAGGGTATTTATTTATTTCTCTTTTTTATGCATGCATAGAAGAAAATCGAATATCAGTCTGTGTGTGTGTGTGTGTGAGAGAGAGAGAGAGAGACAGAAAGAGAGAGTCGGAAATTTCATATAAAACTGAGAGGAAGAACAGCTTGCTTGTCAGTCAGTCTGCTGCTTTGATCGCGTCCAGCAGCAACACGACGATGACGATGACGACGACATCAACAACAATTATTTTACATACAGATGAGAAAATACGTGAAAATTGCATTAATTTCAAATTTTCACAATCTTCTCATTCACCTCTTGCCTCTGAAGTGCACTAACAATTTTCAAGCACACATCCCAACCAATGATGGATGTTGTTTTTTTCTTATTTTATTTTAATCATCCCGACGCGAACGCGTATGCATGGAATTTTCTGTTTACAATTTTCACCTGCTTATCAAAGAAAGAAGAAAGAAAAAATATTAAAAATTATACTCCCGAAGCAGCCATCATCGCAGAACAGTTGCTGAAAGGTGATGAGCAATTGTTTTTTGGTTTGTTTGTTTTTTTTAATTTTTATTTTATTACGCATTGATTTAATTAGATTTTTCAGTTTTTTGAAATGCGAATTTGAAACATAATCAACATGATTATCTCGTAAAAGTAGTAGTAGTAGTAGTAGTAGTAGTAGTAGTAGTTGTTGTTGTTTTTATGCTTGAGAAAATCTTTCCTCTGAAGCTTATATTTAAAAAAAAACAAAAAAAATCAAAATGCTTTTTAATTACTTTTTGCATTTCTCTTTTTCCGCTATTTAAAAATTTTTGCAACAAATAAATTGCTCAGTATTGTTCAGAGATTTTGCCTGTAGCTTTGAAATGTAGGCACTGTTGTTGTTGTTGCTGTTGATGATGTCGACCGGTTGGTTGAGAACGTGTCGAACTCTTTTCTGGCTTCGGGCCAGCTTGTCGCTGTTTCCAGCCTGAGCACACGCGCGTCTGCGTGCGCATGTGTCAACAGCCGTCTCTCGATGACGCAACTCAACAATCGATGGCTGCACAAAATTTATTCATTTCTACTTGCTTGTCATTAATGGTTACTGTAATTGGTCGCCGGCGGTCGGCGCTGCGGAGCGCTGCCGCTGTTCGCGCGGGCCGTTGCGCCAAAGCGTCCGCTGCACTGCGGCACGCCCACGCAATTTGTTCAAAAATTCAATTTTCGCATTTTTGCCGCTTTTTTTTCCAACTCCACCACAATGAGTGATGTTGTCTGTTTGCGTTCGGTTATTATTATTGTGATTATTGCCACTCTAATTGCCAGTTGATTCTGAGCAGTTGGTTGTTTGTAGGTGATTGTTATTTTCGATTGTTCTTTCCGTTCAATTTGATGCATGATCCTAGTTGCAGTCTGACTGTTATGAGTTAAATTTAAATTTAATTTTTGCAATCCCAAATATACGTACATATTTGTATATATATATATATTTATTTATTTATATTTTTTATGCATAATTATTAATATATACATCTGCATATATTATTTTTCTTTTTAATTCCAATACTGATTTGTAGGTAGTTTTTTTCATTTTATGAAATTTTTCAACTGTGCATGGTGCTGAGAGTTGTTGTTCCGTTGTCTTGTGATCGATCGAAAGTTGTTTTCTTCCTACTTTTTATTTTAATTATTTTTCAGTTGCACTTCATGCTAATGAGCAATAGGCTGTGTCATTTTGTATAATTCAATATTGGGTTTTGTAACCAACAATTTACTTTGGTCAGTTTCCTTCAATTTTCTGCACTGTTGATTCGAATATTGATGGAATATTTTAATTTTAATTTTTTTTTCACTTTTTCGATTATTTCCTTGAGCAGAATGGTGCAGAAAGTGTATAGTATGCAAGTTGGGAAAAGTTTTTCTTTGTTTTTACATTTTATTGCTCCGGTTCGCGTCCTTGATTCTGTCGTCGCGTCGACCTATTGTTGTCATCGCATTGCGTTTTTGCTTCAGGTCAACTGCGTTGGCGTTCTGTATTATTTCTGTACGCGTCTTACTGTTTTTTTTCTCTCTCTCTCTCTCTCTTCTCTTTCTATTACTTTGATCGCCAGTTTTGCAATTGCATATTTCTTTATTCGTGTTTAATATGCAAATTTGATATTTTAATATTTATTAATTTATGCTTATTTGATATGCATTTAGAGTAACGTGCTCGCCAAGCGACGCCGTTCGTTGTATTGTTCAGTTCGTGATGAACAGCGGCGCCCGAGGAGGGCTGCCGGCCAGACTGTCTTATCTACAACGTTGAGTGATCTCTGTCGTGCCGGCGCTATGCGAACTGCGTCGGCCGACCGCCGACATCTTATGGCATTGCTTGTCTATTTGGTCCTTTTCACTAATAACACCACCCGATGTCTTGAAGAAGTTGGTGAGTGATTCGTGATATATAAAAAAAACAATATATATATATATATATACAGAAATCTAATAACAATAATAATAATAACAAAAATCATCTGTATATTTTTTTTAATTTTTATCTTTTTGAATATATATACATATGTATGTATTGATTGAAGAGTTATTGGAAATATTATGATAGATGTTTGTAATTTTGAACAAGGCATCAGTTATACATATACATATATATATATATATATATATATATATGTATAATGGTACCACTCTCTACAGGGTGGGAAAGTTGAACGTTACATCTTTGTTGTTGGTATTCATTTGCAGCATTTCTTGTTTATCTTTTCTCGAACAAGTTTTGCAATTGACCTGTTCTCCTGTTTGTTTATATTTTCTCATTTTTTTTCATAATATATCCTGACCGGTGAAAATTATAATAATAATAATAATTATTATTGTTGTTGTTGATTTTTATACATACCCCCGGTTTGATGGGATTTAGTTGGTCGGAAAGCACGCAAGGGTTTGCAAGTTTGCCAATAAAAATACGTTCGCATGTACCGCAGTCGATTGGATTGATTATTGTGTTGAGGACGAGCTTGTTTTTGTCTACACGTTGCTTTATATTGCTCTGTGCTTGATTGCTTGTTTGCTTGCTTGCTTGCTTGCTTGCTTTCGTCTTTAACGATTCTTCAAGCGTTATTCCCTTTGAAATCCATTCTTTTTTGCTTTTCTACTTTTGATTGTTTGTTTTTCAGTTTTTCTTATTCCCCAGTGTGTTTCTTATCAATGATAATTATCTCTGATGACGACGATGATGATGATGATGATGATGAAATTTAAAAGAGAACAAGAAAATTAAATTACATACGTTTGTCAGCCATATTTATATTTATATACAATATAGTCCTCGCATGCTGTACGCTTAATAATGCGATTGTCTACTTGTCTGTTCGTTTATTTATTTGTTTGTTTGTCTGTCTGTCTGTTTGTTTGTTTGTTTGTTTGTTTGTTTTGTTTGTATGATTGCAGTTGATTTGGGAAGGAAGAAAAAACGGAATCATGGAATGCTTACGGACTTCATTCAGAACAGCAGAAATTGTTGATTATGAAAGCGTGTGTCAGTTATTATTTATTTTTTTTAAGCATTTTTATGCTCTCTTTAGTCCGGAATAGATTTTTGTTTGTTTGTTTGTTTGTTTAATTATTTTGAAATATCAGAAGCTTAGTTTTAAAACTAGTCCTGTCTCTGTGGCAGTGATACGCATACAGCAATGCAGTGTGCATGCAGTGCAGTGTCTGTTACAAAGGAAGTACAAAAAATATCCAGTTGCACAAGTGGGTAATAATTATTTGAAACAACGTTGTGAGATGTTTTGCACATTTTGAAATATTATTTACAAAAGCAAATATTTGAAATTTCAACCGAACCGTTTGTCAACAACGAAAGCGATATTCATTGAAAAAAGGGGGAGAGGGGAAAAAAGAGGGAAGGAGAAATTGTCGTTTTTGCAATTTTAAAGCAATATTGAAAAGCATAAGTGAAAAAAAAGGAAAACTGCCGTTGTGAATATTATAATAAATTTTTGAAAATGCATTATTATCTCAGAAGAATGAAATTTAATGAAAATTTCAAGTGAACACAGTTTGTCGGATGGGCATGCTGGCTGTTCTGCATACTTTTCCATAGCATCCTGATATTATAATTGATTTTCCATTGTTTAATTCAATCAAAAATGCAATTAAATCCTTTTGAAAAGTGCACATCAGTTGGAAGATATATTATTGAAATTATATAAACTATTGATTTGTTCGTGTTTTTCTTCTTCATCTTCATTGTTGTCCATTTTATATCCTATGGATAAAGAAAGGAAAAAATCTTTTCATCTTTCGATTGTAATTTATCCCTAACTAACAACTTGTTCATGACAAATTTTAGTTCTCTTGTACAGTTGACATGTCACGCCCGTTTTTCCCTGGCGGGGCGTGTCTACTTCACACCTGTCTCAAAATTGGATAGCTTTTGTTTGTAGAAAAATAATAATATATCATCTGTCTGTAAAATTGCATATGAAATAGATTGAAGCGAAAGATTGAAATAAGAAAATGGAGTGCTCAATGCTACAATTTCAATTAATTAGCCCAAGAAGAGTTTGATAGTTGAAGTTCTGCGAGTTTTAATTTGAAAAGAGCATTTCTTTTCAAGAATGAATAATTAAAATGATAATTTGCAATCATTGATGGGTGTACAAGTGTGTGATTATTGTTGAAAATGGGATTTTAAGATGTTACTTTTAATTAGTAGAAGATGAGAAATTTGATGTACAGTTGAGATAGAAATGATTAAATTGGCAAATTAATCACTTGAACATTGTGAATTAAGTTGTTACAATTGTTCTGTTCTTCGTTGAAGTTGTTCATCAAAAAAGACATTCAATAATGGTATGATGAAGTTGATCACACGCCATTGGGTGGTTCATTATGGTATTTTATTATATTATCAATTGGTTGCTTTCATCTTGATTTATACAAAAACCTTTTTAAAGATTGATTTTTTTTTTTGATGCTTTCGGAATGAAATTTGTCGAAATAGACAAGATGATGACATCATTGGTGGTTGATGATGATAAAAGAAAGACGAACACTTTTTATTTATTAAAAAAATAAGGAAGTAGAATATTTATATTATGCATTGTGACGTTTGTATTAATAATTGATCGTCTGAATAATAACACTCCAGGAGTAGTAATAATATAATGACAACAAAAGTTTATCAGTAAGCTAACTTGGGTATACTGTAAGTTTGGTGAGAGTCGATGTGAAAACTTGTCCCGCTTTTGCTAGGTGCGATGGGTGATATTTGCAAAATTTTAATGTTGAATTGAAATTCCACTGTCTAGTTTAAATCGACCGAATTCTTTTCAACTGAAACACACTTGTTGACCAGGTTGTCATGTTTTGTTTTCTTGACCATCTAGCTTGACTTGCCTTGATCCTGCCGCCATCAGCATGCATTTTGGAAGTTTTTCTTCAGGCGCTTTGTGCGCTAAGTGTAAACAGATTATTATGAAAAAAGAATATCAAAAAAAAACAACAAAACAAAACCAAAAGCAACAACAACAACAACAACAATAATAACAACTGTAGTAGTAGTAGTAGTAGTAGTAGTAGTAGTGGTGGTGGTGGTTATCAAAATAGCAACGTGAAAAATTGAATATAAAATTGCATCGTCATTTGCAATGAAAAACTGTAATTTTGTACAAAAACTGTGAATATGATATGATAATTTTGGAAACGTATTTGAAGCAAATTTATCATTTCGTAATCGATGTATATTTGTATTTTATTTTTAGATATTATAATTTTGCAAATATAAAAATGACAACTGTTTGTAGAATTATTTTCAAAATGCTGGATATTGAAGTGGAGATTTATGCTTGAATTAAAGTCAAAAATTATTTTCAAAATCTACAAATATTATACGCGTATAAATCTGTTGAACAAGTTTGCCTGACCATCAGCATGAGCCGTTGATTTTTCAAATTTTATATCAAGTGTCGGTTTGGATTAAAAATTTGATTTAAATTATGGATCAATTAAAAATATTGGACAAAATAGAAATTATTATTTACCGCCTTTGTTGTTCTTATGCATTGCAGTTTTGTTGACTTGTAAAATTTTGATTTTTTTTTAATTCAGAACTAAACAAATTAGCTCATGCTCTAATATGGTCAATTGAGTGTTTTCATTCAAGTAGAGGATGCAGTTAAAACATCTGGATTTTGTCAAGTTTTGATTTATTAAAACGGATAAGTGAACAATGAATAATATTAAAACAAAATTTAGTTATGCAAATTATATTTATAATTATTGATTTTAGTTTTGAAATAAAATGCACAAAATGTTGCAACCAGTTTTTCTTCACTTTTTTTTGAACTTTGAACTTGACTTACTCGAGGTACTGTAGATTTGAAATTTGACCGTATCGTTTTTTCAATACTTCACAGATCGTTGATGAATTTTAGCTGGCTTTAGTTTTTTTTCTCATCTGCATAAGTAGCATTTTTTTCCAACAACAACACGCGAAACAGTCGTCGACAGTGGGTGTTGGAAAATGAATTTTCTATTTTTATTTATAATAAGTTGTATCTTCTCCAGTTTAAAAATTGCCAATTCTAGTATGTGGTGGTTTTGACATTCGAAATTCTCCAAAGCGTTTTATTGAAAACTTGGGACCTCGTGCCCGCCTTCAATGGCGTCGGTGTACAGTAATCGAAGGAGATGTGCGATTGATACTGATGACTCGGGACAACATGACTCAAGAAGATTTTAACGTTGCAATCATGCCCAACTTGCGAGAGATCACCGGCTCTGTGCTGGTTTTTCAAGTAGTGTAAGTGAAAAAAAAGTTTGTTTGCTCGCTTTTGTTGTTTGTGTGTCTTGTCAACTGTGTACTTGGTTCTGCTTCAGAGGCTTGGAATCTCTTGGCGCGTTGTTTCCTAATTTACGTATCATTCGTGGAAATGGTTTGGTTTACAACTATGCGTTGGTGTTGTTTCAAAATCCCAATCTTCGAGAGATCAATTTGGCAAATTTGACGGAAATATCTAAAGGTGGTGTTCGAATCGTCAACAACGGTGAACTGTGCTATGTGAATACAATTCTCTGGTCACAGTTGTGTCGTGAAGAAGATGCGCACATTGTCATCGAAGGAAATCGAGATCCGAGTAAGGAACATTTTTGAATTAGATTTTAACGTTTAGTATGTTTTTTTTTCTTTTCCCTTTCTTTTCTTCATTATTATTTCATTTTGCAGTGTTATGCTCGGAAAAATGTACCGATGCAACCAACGACGCTTTTTGTGCCCAACACACAAATTCAGAGGGTCCGTCGAAAGCTTGTTGGAATGGAGAAAATTGCCAACTGGGTAATGTGGAAAATTGGAAAACAAATGAGTTATACATACATACATACATATATATATATATTCATTTAGCTTGTCCTCCAGAATGCTCTGAAAAGAATTTAGCTTGTAATACAACAATGGAAACACCGTTTTGTTGTCACAGACGTTGTGTTGGTGGTTGTATTGGTCCGACTGATCGAGATTGCTATGCTTGTCGCGAAGTTATTTATCAAGGCCAATGTTTGGATAAATGCCCGAAAGGTTTATACGAGGTGATGAGCTTGTGCTTTACAAAAAATATTTGTCAACTGTTGATTTTGAAATAATGTCGTGGTGGTTTTTCTTTTATTAGCTTGGACATCGCCGTTGCATTAATCAAGAAGAATGCATCAGTCGTCACCCGGTTAAAGATGAAGTGACGGGCGATATTTTGAGATACAAAGCTCTGGATGCTGAAGGTTCTTGCGTTCTCAAATGTCCTACCGGATATGAAGAGGATCCGAATGATGATCGCAAATGTGTCCTTTGTCAAGGAGTTTGCTTGAAAAGTGATTTGCTTGTCCAACTAATTATTGCCAATCATTGGAAATTGTCGAATGAATGAAAATTGTTCATTGTCGATCATATTGTTGTAGAATGTTTTGGTGGTGATGTGAGAAGCTTAGCCGAAGCAGCCCAGTTCAAAGGATGCAACATTGTTCTTGGTCCACTGGACATCATGATGCAAAGTGGGATTAGGAGTTTAGCTGACATTTTTAACATTTAAAAATTGGAAATTTCTGTTCTGTTTTATTTTTCAAGGAAACGTAGCCGGCAAGTTGGAAGAATATTTGGGCGACATACGTGAAATTACTCACTATTTGAAAGTGTCATTTTCCCCGTCGTTCGTCTCATTGAACATGCTGAAAAATTTGCGCATCATTCGTGGTCAAGAGTTGTGGAACGACAAGTAGGCCCTGTTTAGCCAGCTTTTTGTAGTTATTTATTGAATAATTTTTGTACGTTAATTTTATGCTTTTACTTTTCTTCAGATATGCGTTGTCGGTTTTTGAAAATGAACATTTGTCAAAATTGTGGAATTTTACATCCGGCGAAGAGAAGCTTCACATCGAGAACGGCAAGCTGCAGTTTCACAACAATCCCAATCTTTGCTATAGAACTATTGTTGAGCTGGTGGAAATAGTTGGCCAGAAGGACAGTTTGCACGAGTTTGACGTATCGCCTATGTCGAACGGGAACAAAGCAGTCTGTATGTGTTACGCAGCCTTATAGCATTGCTTTATATTAAATTTTGACTGGAGTTCTTTGCTCTTAGGCGAAGAGTTGGAAATTGAAATTGAACGACGATTTGTCGGACCGGACACGATCGTTTTGCGATGGGATACATTCAACACAAGCATGATGGATCACAGGATGTTTCTCGGCTATCAGCTTTACTATCGGCCAGTGGACAGTGAGAACGTGAGCATTGTTGAAAATCGTGACGCTTGCCATGATAGTTGGAAAATGTTATTTTACCAACCATCCGAACGGGGCGCTTTTTTGAGCGAATTGAAGCCTTACACACTGTATGCCTTTTACATAACCACTTTGATGGTCAATTCTCCCGGTGCTAGGGGTGGAATTTCAAAAGTGGTCTATGTACGAACAGCATTCGGACGTAAGCACTGCATAGGAATAATTTGAATGTGATTTTGCAATTTCAGTGATTGTTGTTTTTCAGATCCGAGTTCAATTATTTTGAAAAAAGTGGAAAGTCGAAGTCCGTGGACAATATATTTGGAATGGGAGCCTCCACTGTTGCCGAACGGCGAAGTTACGCATTACATGATCAGCTATGTGGAAAAAGTTCGTGCCACGTCGTCGGACCGAAATTATTGCGAAGAGCCGCCGGATTATTCAGTGAATTTGGACAAATTGCCCGGATCGAATTCGGCTGCTGCGTTGCACAGAGCTTTGACTGCCGCTCAGATGGACCTGAGCTCATGGCATCACGGCTCTTCAGAAGGATTTTGCAGTCAAGTGAAATGCTGCGAATGCAGTGCAACCACGATCAGCAACATATCCGGACCTGTTCCAAATCACGAATTACTTGCTTCAGAGCAAAAAGAGCGTGCCGTTTTTGAAAACATCATTCACAATATTGTTTTTGTCAGCAATCGGTAAATTTAAAAAATATTACTTACTTTTTGATGTTATGACTGATTGATTTTATTAATTTTTTGTTTATTCTAGCCACAAAAGGCAAGTAATTGGTCCTTTGAATATGGACGATGACACTTTTGACTTCACTTCTTTGAACAACATGAACGGTGGTGGCAGGGCAGCTTACGCAGTTGCGTTTGGTGCCAACGGAGCTGCTGTAAAACCGAACGTTGTCAACGTCACTGATACGAATTTTACAATAGAAAATTTACATCACTTTACCATGTACGAAATCAAGGTAGGTGAATATTTTAAAATTATTAATTGATTATACTCAACGAGTCTTCTCTTATTGGTATATTTGTTTGTTTGAAAATTCAGATATGGGCATGTCAGAATCAGTCTGTTGCGGAAAATCATTGCAGCAGACGTGAAGTGGTCATTATGAAAAACACGATGCTGATCGAATCCAAGGACGCGATCAACGATTCCAGTGTACTGATTTACAACGCATCTGACGCCACTCACGACCGTTTCATCTCTTGGACACCACCGACAGATCCCAACGGCGTGATTGTATCCTATGAAATAGAATATTTGAGAAACATGGATGGTGATGTTGTAAGTAGTTTTTGCGTTGATTTTGAATTTTCTTTTTGTATTAAAGTATTTTTTAAAAAAAAGGAAACTCTAAATCAGGGATAGGCAAACTTCTTGTACCATCGACTTCCCATGGGTTCCTTGATGCCTCAGCGACTTCAAAGTTCATGAAATAAATATTTATTAATAATAAATTTCTTCATTATAAGGTATCCTTTACAATTTTCAACCTTACTGATTCTCGATCAGATGCATTTCACCTTTACGCGTTTAATCATACCACACGGCCATTGTCACGCAGACGTCCACCCCAAGCAGCTGTGCACAATTTATTATTTAGCTTTGTACTAAAATCGCCTTTACCAATTCATCTGATGTGAGAAAAGACGCGAAAAATATCTGACAAAGGTCTATTGAACACATTTATCATACTCATAAGACGCGTAAAAGCCGTATTTTGTCTAACAGGAGGAAACAAGCATGAAACGATAAAAGAGGCTGTGAAGATTTCGCTAGAAGTCGTAAATTCTCTTAGCATTGCGCAGTTCGGCCCTGCAAAATTACGTTCTGCTGGGTCTGTTGATAGTTCAGAAAAGTATAAATTATTGTTACAAAATAGTTCTGCAGGAAATAAATTCCTAAAATGGGATTTCAAAGTTCATATTCGATTCCGGAGTTTCCGTTCGACCCCAAGGGGTTGATGTTGATCACTTTGGCTACCCCTGCTCTAAATACTGTCATTTGTTATAAAAAAGAATAATTAATTTTTGTCTTTAGAAGCCAAAGCGAGATTGTATCACTCAAAATGATTTTATGGAAAAGTTGGGTTTTCTAATACAAGATCTTCCACCGGGAAATTATTCATTTCGTATACGGGCATTGTCGTTGGCACAGCGCGGTCCTTGGACTTCGTACTTTGCCTTCATAATACCGGAAAGGGCCAAAGTGACCGAAACGACCGTAATATTGATTGCCTTCGGTTGCTCGTTTTTCGCCATAATTTTTGGCGTTCTGCTTGTAATTGCCGTCTATCGACGGAAGTACAAAAAAAAATTGCCCGAATATCTGTTGAACGTCTTCTCAGCCAATCCTGAATACATAAGCCAGCTGGAAGTGTACAAGCCGGACGAGTGGGAATTGAAACGAGGCGACATTGAACTGTTGAAGGAGATTGGTCGAGGCACGTTTGGCACCGTGTATGCCGGCCGGGGCAAAAATGTTCGTTCGGTCCGTGGCGACACGTTCGGTGAATGTGCAGTGAAGACCGTTTCAGACAAGGCTTCAATTTACGACCGATGGCATTTTCTTATCGAAGCGTCTGTGATGAAAAAATTCGACACTGCTTTCATAGTGAAATTGTACGGAGTCGTCAGCGAAGGACAGCCGGCGTTGGTGGTAATGGAGATGATGAGCAAAGGCAATTTGAAAGATTACCTACGTTCCAGGTATGTATGTATTTTGTATAAGTAGATCGAAAGAATAGATAAATAAATAAATAAATATATATATATATACACAGATTCATTTATTGCATAAGAATGTTGCATATCAGGTTAAGTGACTGAAAAGTTTCATTTTTAATTTTAATTTTTAAAAATTTCAGACGTCCCGGAGCTGAGGAGAATGTTCACAATTTGGTTCCACCGACAGAGGAAGAAATGTTCAACTATGCGGCTGAGATTGCGGATGGAATGGCTTATTTGGAAGCAATCAAATTTTGCCATCGTGACTTGGCTGCTCGCAACTGTATGGTATCAGTGGATGGTTCTTGTAAAATTGGTAAATTTTCCAAAATAAAAGCAAAAGGAAAAACGAATATGAAATTTTCTTAATCTTACTTTGTCAATTTCTTGTTAAAGGGGATTTTGGTATGGCGCGTGATGTGTATGTGAAAGATTATTATCGACCACAGGGTCGACGGCTGATGCCAGTCAGGTGGATGGCGCCAGAAGCGTTGAAAGATGCAAAGTTTACGTCGAAGTCAGACATTTGGTCATACGGGGTGATTCTGTGGGAAATTGCTACGCTTGCCAATCAGCCGTACGCGGGTCTGGCGAATGAAGAGGTAATGCGGCTGGTGGTGGATCATCGAAAAATTATGGAAAAGCCAAAGGACTGTCCCAAGCGCATGTACGATTTGATGTTGCTCTGCTGGAAATACGATCCTAAAGATCGACCGTTGTTCTCAGAATTGGCGGCATCTTTGTACGACGATCTTCCTAGTCAATTTAAAAGTGTACGTCATGCACATATTTATATATATTGTAGTTTTTTAAATATCTTATTTATATTTTTCAAATTTTAGATTTCTTTTTGCGGTAAGAATGGTATCAAAGGTACTCGAATATCGAGACGAGCCTGTGGTGCTGGTGATCCATTCTTGCAGTGCAGTTCTTCACAGGGTCATTCACGTCATTTACGGGATGGTGGTGGCCGTTCAGAGAGGCGGCCAAAGTTGAACATTGGAATTGGCGGGGCAATGTCAATTTCGAGGGGGGATCACAAAGCACCACTTTGTAAGAACAACCGAGTACCTCAAGCGAAGATTGTTGGCTCTGCTCAGAGCTGGATGAAACGATCCTCACCAACCAGGCGTGATCGTCGTCTTGCATCATCTGTTGATCCTCCTGAAGGTAACGGTGCACTGTTGAATGGACATGCTACTACGGTCGATTGACAACATTACAACGATTGACCTGATGCGTTGAAAAGCAAAATTCTACTCATTTCAAACGCAGGTTTATTTATTTCTTGTCATGTTTATCACACACACGCACACACACATATGAGGTTGTAATTGTTGTTGTGAAATGATGTTCATAATTGACTCCACACACATCCATATCCTCGCGCATTATTTCCAACAATTATCTATACTTGTTGAATGCACGTGTGAGAAATTGTATTTTTTCTTTCTTTGTTTTTTTGGCTCGTTGGCTCAGCCTGCTATCATCACTCACTAGTGTACAGTATTTGTGTGAAGAAGTCAGCATTTTTCTTATTCTTCTTCAGATGGCGACATTTGAATTTTCATTTTTTTTTCATCTGTCCAATAATCCCACTGTAATATAATAATCAGACACACACACACACACACACACACACACACACATTGCGTGCCAAGTGGATGGATGCATGGATGAAGAAGTCTGATGTCGAGTTTCATTTTCTCACGCTCACGAACGTGACATCAACTAGCGAGCATCATTTTGGCCGGCAACTTGCAAATGACATCATCCATATCCGTACCGCTCATTATTTTTCATATATCTACCTTCGAAACTGTCAACTGGCAGGCAGACAGACAGACACACTGATGATGGAAGGCATTGCTCAGAAAAGAATTTTTTTTCTTTTTCTTCTTCTTCTTCATCTACTATTTTCTTAATTTTTTTACTACATCTGCTATCGTATTTTTCAAGTTTTCATTTTTGACGCTTTTACTATTTCCTGTTGTACTTCTTATTCCATCCTGCATATACGCTATTTTTTATGCACTGTTTACGCTTTTTACATTAACGCATCTTGTATTATTATTATTTATATACATACATCAACCGTTAGTTGCTTTTATTATTCATTCGGTGCTTCACTTTGCACAACGACAGAATTTTATCTCAGCTTCATGATTTCATGAAGAAGTGAAGTGAAGTGTAGTTGTTTTTTTTTCTTTTTTAAACAGTAATGGCAGTTGCATAAAGTTACTGTCTTCATGATTGTTGTGTAAAATATAGAAAAAACTACTGTGAAGTTAACTTTATCTCAGTACTTTTTTGCACTTCTTTCTCTCTCTTTTTATTCGCCATTGTCCGTTTTGCAATTCTAGTTTCATACGATACCTTCTAGGCTCAACAAAATGTTGTACATAATTTTATTCAATTTACCATATTTATACATATTTTTATTCATTCTTAACGCTGTTTCTTGCGCAAAAAATAAATTGTTTGCTTATCTAAATTATTTTTTGTTCGCTTGTTCGTGATTTGGAAATTTTTGCAGATTTCTGGAGAAAGAGAGAGAGAGAAAAGAGGAGGATTGTTTGATCTTTGATGATTTGAGGTGTTTCATAACAATTACACTGCTCATGAAAATAATTCCAATATAAGTAATTTATAAAATCATTTCAAATCTTCAAGCTACCCTGTAGATGTGTAAGTTCAAGACTGTCATTCAACTTTTTTCTCAAATAATTTTTATTATTTACAATGATGAAATTGAAAAATTTCGATAATTATGCAACCAATGTGTTGCAGTAAAATTGTTCGTGCGTCAGAAAACCCTTTTCATGATTGAAAATTTACAAAATAACGAACATTCATCATTCATTTATTGTAAATTCAAATTTTCAACAACAAAGCATCATAGCGTTTATTAATTAAGCACTACTACAGTTGCAGTCTGCAAAAAATTCACTGATTCTCGATATTTGCATATCTTCATAAAATAATGTTGGAATTTTCGAAAAGCCTATTTTATTCCTTGAAAAAATAAAATCACTTCTTATTAAACTTGCAATTCAAAATTTTTCAATCAAATACAATGGCAATCAAACAATCAAATATTGGAAAAATGTACATACAATAAAGCCGGGCATTTCAACTAGTTGATAAATGCTTCACTACACACTTTATTATATAGATAATACATACACAAATTGACAATATTCTTCAACATGCTACATTGAGGAAAACTTAAAAAGACAACATTAAAAGATTACGTTAGAATGACATTACGAAAAACCATAGTATCATTTATAAAATAACAAAAATTAATTAAATTACAATCATATTGCTTCAAAATGGTGCAAAGCTAATACAATTACAAAACTTACATTTTCAATATAAAAGAGTGTCAACATGAACAATGTTATATCTTTAACAACATTATACCTGAGTATTTTCTTTATACAGAATCCAGGAGATGTAGTAAAATATTTTATGTATTCTTAGCAGTCTGTTGTTCGCAGCAAAAAATTCTCAATGGTAAACTTTCTTTGATCGTTATATCTTCATACTGACAAAATATTCTGTTTTGAAAGGTTTTAACGAATACAACTCAGTAGTTGTCGAATAAATAACCTCCAAAGTTCCCTATGCCCGAGTCAATACATTGCGAAGATGTTAGTTTTTTCAAAATATCTCGAATCGTATGCAACCAGCCAAAGTCGGAATAGTTTCATTGTATTTCTCAAATTGTTTCCAATCGATTGATACCCATTATGTCTATATTTGTGAAAAAAGCATTTTCTCGAAAATTTCAAAATTTTCTCAACTATATAGATAGACTTGCTTGTTTTGCGAAAAATGGCGAAAAACTTGTTTTCAAAATTTGGACTTTTTTCGATTGCTATATCACTATATTGATAAATTATTGTGTTTTGGAAAGTTTTAGCGAAAGAAATTTCGTAGTTGTCGAATAAATACCCTCCAAATTTCCCTTTGCATCTGCTATTACGTTGCGAAGATGATAGTTTTTTCAAGATATCTCGAGAAATATGCAACCAGGGAAATCCGGAGTAGTTTCGTTGTATTTCTCAAATTATTCCAAATCGATTAATACCCATTTTATTCATATTTGTGAAAAAAGCTTTTTCTCGAAAATTTCAAAATTTTCTGAACTATAGACTTGCTTGTTTTGCGAAAAATGGCGAAAAACTTGTTTTTAGAATTTGGAGTTTTTTTGATGGCTATATCTTTATATTGATAAATTATTGCATTTTGAAAAGTGTGAGCGAAAATTGCCTAGCAGTTAGCGGAATAAATGGCCGCTCAGTTGGCGTTACATCTATGTTTATACAATGGGAAGTTTCCCGTCAAGAATTCTCTTTCAACCGATCTCTGAGTCTTTTCTTTGCTACATAACAGACATTTCCTGGTGTGGGGTCCCCTATGCCCTCTCTATTACTCATTCACCTTCTCAATGATACCAACTTTGCGGCTAATTGAATTAAATTTAATTTCGCTAATTAACAATGATGAAATGACGCTTTGCATAAGAAGTGGGAAACGTATTAGCCGGGGGTCAAAGTTAACCACAAATGCAAGAAAATTAAATGTATTGCTCATTCATGTCAAATCAACTCCTGTTGGGTGGTTTTTTAATTTTTTAAAGTTATCCAAATGTAAGTACAGTATACCTTATTATACTATTTCAAAATGTTAGCCGTTTTGTAAAATAATTTTATCATACGTACAAGCAGTAATGTTTGTTTTTAAAGTATGAAATTTTCCAATATCCCGCAATCGATGATTTTTTTAGAAGAATGATAAGAATTCCTGATTTATGCATTTGACATTTGTATAAGTAAAAGACCGGTATATTTCATGCATGTGCCGTTTCACTCTGAAAA
This sequence comes from Trichinella pseudospiralis, assembly GCA_001447645.1. Lineage (NCBI taxonomy): Eukaryota > Metazoa > Nematoda > Enoplea > Trichinellida > Trichinellidae > Trichinella > Trichinella pseudospiralis. The sequence goes on along the minus strand of JYDV01000094.1, from coordinate 106,991 downwards.
TGTTGGATAATTTTTATCTTTTTATTTCGGTCCCCTTATAATCCTATGTTAGCTTTCACTTTTTTCCTTATAAATGAAAAAATAAGCTGTCAGGAACGGTAGAGATAAGTTCACTGCAGTCCAGAGATAATTCCTGATAGATATGATGCAATTTCTATAATTTTTGAAAAAAAAATTTTTTCTTGAAAATTTCAAAATTTTCTGAACTATAGACTTGCTTGTTCTGCGAAAAATGGCGAAAAACTTGTTTTCAAAATTTGGACTTTTTTTGATTCCTATATCATTATATTGATAAATTATTGCATTTTGGAAAGTTTGAGCGAAAGAAATTCAGTAGTTGTGGAATAAATAGCATCCAAAATTCCTTTTGCCTATGCTAATACATTACGAAGATGCTAGTTTTTTGAAATTCTCTCGAGACATATGCAACTAGGGAAAGCCGGAATAGTCTCATTGTATTTATCAAATTGTTCCAAATCGATTGATACCCATTATGTCCATATTTGTGAAAAAAGCTTTTTCATGAAAATTTCAAAATTTTCTGAACTATAGACTTGCTTGCTTTGCGAAAAATGGCGAAAAACTTGTTTTCAAAATTTGGAGTTTTTTTGATTGCTATATCATTATATTGATAAATTATTGCATTTTGGAAAGTTTGAGCGAAAGAAATTCAGTAGTTGTGGAATAAACAGCATCCAAAATTCCTTTTGCCTATGCTAATACATTACGAAGATGCTAGTTTTTCGAAATTCTCTCGAGACATATGCAACTAGGGAAAGCCGGAATAGTCTCATTGTATTTATCAAATTATTCCAAATCGATTGATACCCATTATGTCCATATTTGAGAAAAAAGCTTTTTCTCGAAAATTTCAAAATTTTCTGAACTATAGACCTGCTTGTTTTGCGAAAAATGGCGAAAAACTTGTTTTCAAAATTTGGAGTTTTTTTGATTGCTATATCATTATATTGATAAATTATTGCATTTTGGAAAGTTTGAGCGAAAGAAATTCAGCAGTTGTGGAATAAACAGCATCCAAAATTCCTTTTGCCTATGCTAATACATTACGAAGATGCTAGTTTTTTGTAAATATCTCGAGACATATGCAACTAGGGAAAGCCGGAATTGTCTCATTGTATTTATCAAATTATTCCAAATCGATTGATGCCCATTATGTCCATATTTGAGAAAAAAGCTTTTTCTCGAAAATTTCAAAATTTTCTGAACTATAGACCTGCTTGTTTTGCGAAAAATGGCGAAAAACTTGTTTTCAAAATTTGGAGTTTTTTTGATTGCTATACGTTTATATTGATAAATTATTGCATTTTGGAAAGTTTGAGCGAAAGCAATTCAGTAGTTGTGGAATAAATAGCATCCAAAATTCCTTTTGCCTATGCTAATACATTACGAAGATGCTAGTTTTTTGAAAATATCTCGAGACATATGCAACTAGGGAAAGCCGGAAT